>VZTT01024077.1:9137-34990 GCA_013400855.1 Buphagus erythrorhynchus
AAATTATGCCATTATAGTAAACTTAATTTTTATTTTTTTTCTTTCTTTTTTATATTTTAGGGTGAAACAAACTGAATTGTTTGACAGATGGAAGAGCCTACAGATGTGCAAATGGGAGATGAACGTCACAGAAGCCAATTTATTCAAGTAAGAATGGCTCACATTAATGAGACTGAGTAAAATTTACTTTAGTTTGAGTTTAGCTTCCTGCAGAGAGATCAAAATTTCATAAGGATAGCAAGAGCAAGCATGACAACATTTGGAGTACCATGCTTTTGAATAAATGTGGATTTTCCCCATTAAAAAAAAATTTACTCAGCAGCAACACTGAAAGAATGCTTTTCTGGCATGTGGAACAGTCTCCCAGGAAAGGCAAGGAATTTGGTATGGGAAAGACTTCCAAGTGTTATTTGGGCAGCAGTGAGGATGGAGATGAGATTTAATGGCTGCACCTAACACGTCAACCTAACTCTCTGTTTTGGAATGGTAATATCACTGGTGACACTGCAAATTNCTCAGCCATTACAGATTTTCTACATATTTTTTTCTGTCTTCAGAGACCTCTCAGTTTGTTTCTGTAGTGTTCTGCCTTTCTTCAAGTAACTTCTCTGGTGAAGGGCCTCCATGATCCTCTCAAGACAGAGCTTTTGAAATTGTGAAGGGAACAGTAGACTGAAGTGAAAACAATCTTTGAATGCTATATATTGCTATGTTCCAGTGCCATATTTGAGTAGGTTTTGAGAAAACAAACTACTTCAGGGTAAATGCTGTAGACTGAAGTCTGCAAGTCACTAGTACAACTCAGAGCTGTTGTTTATAATAAGGCCCCCAGCTTTATCCCAAATTTTCTTGCATGATTCCAGGAAATAGCTGTCAGGAGTTAATGAGAGAATGTGAGAATGCATGTGGTGAGTTAGTCATTGACATCTTTAAAAATAACATTGTTAGTCTCAGGCTCATAACAGTTTCTCCGACGTGATCTCCACACCTAAGTTTTTTAGGTGTTTTTTGTTTGGTTTTGTTTTTTTTTGGTTTTTGTTTTTTGTTTTTTGTTGGTTTTTATTGTTAGTGGTGGTAATGGTGGTAGTTTTGGGGTTGATTTGGTTTGTTTTTTTCCTCTGTATTTTTCCTGGAAATTACTTGATAGGCAATTATCAGAGCCCATTTTGAAGAGAGGAGTCATTCAGTATTACAGCTCATTATTTTAATAACAGCTGGAGTGAGAGGAGTAATGATTGTGCCCAGAGAGCAAGCAGCACTTTGAGGTATGGAAAGGGGCCCTTTGAAGTTTAGAGGCCAGAGCAGAGGTGGGAGGAATGGGAAAGGACTATCCAAAGACCACCAGGAGGACCATCAATCCATCTCAGGCCCCCAGCAACCAGCACATTAAACAAAGAACCCCTCTCCATCCTGTGCCCTGGGAGAAAAAGGAGATGAAAGACTCCTGTCACTGCCTGTACCTGCCTGACTGATGTATCACTGCTTCAGGAGCCCTCACTGGCACCCAGATGTAACATGATCTTTGCCAGCTGGTTTCAGGAACAACAGTAGTGCTTGTAATTAAAAAGAAAAAAATGTCTGAAGTCTGTTTGATGTGTGTTCCATGGGCCAGAGACGTCAGGGGAAGCTCAAAAAGCAAACCAGGATCTCTGAGTTTGGAGGTTGTTTAGGAGAAGGCTGAAATATGTAACCCACTGAGCTTTGGAATTTTGAGCTTTGCCAGTCCTGGACCATCATGTGAGATGGGGAGAATCCAGCAAATTTTAAATGGCAGCTACTTAAGCAGCAGAGAGGGAGGAAGGGCAAAACTCACAATAAGAGTTTGTATCTGGAGACTAAGGAAAGCAGTTTCCTCGAGAGTCTTCTTCTTCTCTGAGATATCAGGCATTCATATAGAGGACTCTGCCTCTGGAAAACCAGCTGGACATTAAGGAAAAACATCTCTTTCAATTCCTTAAGGAGCAGCCATTGAAGAGGTTTTTCTCATATCCCAAATATAACAATTCAATTCCACTATCTGCTTGTAATTATTTTTGCTGTTAGACATTATTCATTGACTTTTTCAATCTCATTGGCTGCCGTGATCTGATGGTCATTTTGTGCCATCCTGCATGAGTCAAGTACATGAGAGTAATTGGGCATCACTGAAATGTTTGCATAATTCTCTATTTGCTTTCTGGTGCTTGTAATAAAGCCCGTAAAGAAGACTGGCTTATTCTTCCAACTTAGAATATGAGGCCTAGAGGCAAGGCATTTAATCTGGGTTATTTGAGAGCCATTTGGCTTTGTCTTCATGCTTGTACATTCACCATGACACATATTTTTCATTAAAGGTATCAAATGCATTTACTGAGAAATAAACCGTCTCTGGAATAAGAATGAGCAGAAGTCAGGGCTTTCAGTGCCACCAGTAAAAGAAGAAAAGCATTCAGGGAAGGATGGGAGCTGGAAAAGGGAGTCTTATTTGCAAAGCTGCTTTTCCCATTACATTTCATATGCAACATGGCAAAGGCATCAGAGCTAAATATTTTTTCTCTCTTACTCTGAATCCCATATTTGGCATTTTATGCGGTTCTGTTTGCACTGGAATTTCTCCCGTTTTGTCCCAGGGACAAAGAAAATTTTGGTCATTTGTCTGAGATTTTGGAGTTTTAGGCATGACCAGTTTGCCTGGCAGTCATCTGTCAGGGCCACATCACCTTCCTGACACAGACATGTGCAATGCCAAGGTTAAAACCAAGATCTTTGAAAGTTTCTTTTGTTGTAATCAAAGCGTGCTGTGCTCCACAGCAGTCTGGTAAGTGGGGGAGTGTCTTTGGGTATTGCTGTGTTTAAATACTGCCTTGCCATATTTCCACATCCCCAGAGGGACTCTTTAACCCCTACATTTCCTGCCCAGTGACAAGTATATAATTTATAAAATTTTGAAGACCTCTAAGGTTGAGAGGGACTAATTCATTAAGGTGGTTTTGCCAGGATATTGGAGGCAGAAGCTCATCTTTGGGGACTACAGCAGGGCAGAATTTGCACATGTATTTCCCTAGAAGAGGCAAGTACAGGTGTCTCATTTACTCTTTTTTCTTTTTGTTTTGCCATAGTTTTCTCAGTCAAAGAAAATTTCACCGAATCTGAAGTTTTCTGAATGAAAATCCAGCAAACCACCATTTTGCTCATCCCAGAGCTAAAACAAATTATTTTTGGTGAAAAATACCTTGTTAGGAGTAACAGCAATTGCAAATCCTGTATCATGCCATCAGTTCCTTGATCTTATTTCTTTTTCATTTCACAGGTCTACTCTGTCAAGGTGTTGCAATGCCCCATCCTTTCTGTTCACCACCCAGAAAAATACTCCCTTGGGAACTAAACTGAAATATGAAGTGGACACGAGTGGAATCTTTCATATCAACCAAGAAATCTTCAAAATGTTTCCAAAGGTGCCTCTGTTCATCTGCAGGATTAGCTTCACTGTACTTGCTCCATTAAGCACTATCCTATAGCCAAGCATTTAGCAGTTGTTTGACATTTCTACAAAATTCACTGCTTATATTTTGAAAATATTTATCTTTGCTACAATATTTTAAATGATTATCTAAATCTAGATATGTTTTCTGGTGGTCATCTGCAAAATATATACATACACATGCATACACACAAATATATTTATCTATATATGTATGTATATGTATGTGTAATTTCCTGCAGAATATTACTGACTTAGGAGCAAAGTGGATAATGAAGTAAGAAAATAAATAAAAGAGACACTTACTGATCAGAACTCTTTTAAAGTATAATATTCACATACAATAAGTCTAACATTTGGGGGTAGGTCTGCTTTTGTTTTTGGCATGATTATTTTATAATTCATATTCACAATGACTATTTTTATACTTGTTTCCGTTTGCAGGTTATCTGTGAACGGGCTTCATAATTTTTAAATGTACTCATCATAATGATTATTCAAAACCTTTCCAGCAAATGACACTTGACCTCCAGGGGTATTCAAGGTTATAATCAGTACATAATCTGCTCTGCACATAGTGACTGATGTGCAGGAATGGGCTGATGTGGCTGCAGATTTATCACAAGGCACACCCCTTCAATTTACAGCGGCATACTTGGAGGGGGGTAGCTGAAATTTACCCCTTTTCAAAAGTCAGATGTATATTCAGGTTAAGTACTTAGATTTGTGCCATTGAAACTGTCCTTCAGGGTCCACCAATTCTAATCCTCAGGTTTTCTGAGCACTGCTGAGAAGCAGGGAAGTGCTGTTATCTGAAGGTGCATGTGGGGAGCTGGGGCAGAAGCAGGGGAAAGGCTCGGATCCAGGAAAGCACTTTGGCATCTGGAGATGTGCAAAGAATGGGTACATCTAAGTCCAGGAGTATTGTCCTCAAAACCCTGCCTGATTAGGCAGATGAGTGCATGAAAATCTGAATGCCTGAGACTTGCTAGGAGTATGTTACAGCTTCTGTGGTGTTTGTCCAGGTATGATCAGGATGCATTTTGGCATACCAAAATGCCTTTGGGAGTCACTGGGCAGTGACCAAAGCCACCTTCAGTATAGGAACAGGGCTGCAGCCTGGCACATGTAGGAAATAAAGGGCTGACAACACAGCAGCAATACTGTAGGGGCAAGAGCCTCATGCTAAGCATGGGCACCTGGCTTCTGATTTCCCTTCCAGGGCTGCTGAGGCACTTTCTGTTAAGAAATCACTGCATAAAGCACAGACATCTCCATATTTCCTCTCTGTCAGACAGCTGCTGCCTTTCTCAGACAGGTGTAATTGCATGCCCTTTTTGCCTCATGGCTCATGGATGCCGTGGAAAGATCCTGGGAATAATCACCCAGAAATGTCAAGCCACTCCTGCATCCCTCTGTAGTTTGCAGCATGAGATTATTGATAAAATATGTATGTACCAAAAATGAGCACTCTCATGCTTATATAAGCACTTCCCTACATATTCATAAGGTGTAGTGTGGCTCAGCTCTGCGTCACAGCCCTCTCACCCTAACAGCCCAGTTTGTTCTCAGGATGTGATTTTCACTCTCTCTTGCTTCGGCAGCAGCTGCAGCTCTGTGTGTGAATTCTGCCCAAAGATTACAGGAAGATGCATCCTCTGCAAGTCCAAAAAAGTGCCTGACCAAAGGCAGTACAAATGCTAATTAATAATCATTAATATTATTAGTATGCTTAGAGTTGGGAAGCACTACAGTTTGGGCTGCTTTCTGCCATGTGTCAGTCTGACAGATTTCTTGGGCTTTACTGGCTGCCCCAGAGCTCTGTGTGCAGACTTCCCAAAAGCAGGACACCAGAGCCTGAGGAGCCAGCAGTTTGCAGGCAGCTCAGAAAACAGTGCCTGAGCTACACTAATTTATGGTTTGTGCCCTCATGTGGAAATAAAAGGGGAAAGCAAATGTCTGAAATTACTCCTTATGCTATTGAAAGTGGGGAAAAAGAACAGGTTATTGTTTTTTTCCCCACCTGGGTTTGTTGTCTGTGCCATCTCTAACTGCCCAGCAAAATATCCCATCACTTTGTGTACAGGGAATATTGCCCCCCAGAACCAGTGTCAACATCC
The DNA here is from genome assembly GCA_013400855.1 of Buphagus erythrorhynchus. Taxonomy (NCBI): domain Eukaryota; kingdom Metazoa; phylum Chordata; class Aves; order Passeriformes; family Sturnidae; genus Buphagus; species Buphagus erythrorhynchus. The sequence continues at coordinate 14,718 of VZTT01024077.1, forward strand.
TATGGTTAGTGCATCAAGGTACAGCTGCAGAGGGAAAAAAGGAAAAAAGTGAAAAAGAGACTTGTTGGCTCCGTGTTTTGGGGCCTTTAACCACTTCCTTGCTGTGCTGTTGCAGGACATGCCGTACCACCGCTCCCAGTTTAAGAGATGTGCAGTGGTTGGGAATGGAGGAATTCTGAAGGACAGCAGATGTGGCCGGGAGATCGACAGCGCAGACTTCGTCTTTCGGTAACCACCACAGCTCCATTTTTCTCTTTTTTTTTTGCCTCTCCTAATCACAAATAGAACATTGCAAAGCTATTCTCTCTCACACGGAAACAAACATGACATTTGCTAAATTGGCTGTGTCCAGCCTGCTTCTTGCACAAAATGCTATGCTTCAAAAAAAAAAAAAAAAAACCCCAAAAACAACAAAAAACCAACAAACCAAAAAAACTACAAAACATCTTAGTTTATAATTTTTTTTGGAAACTAAGCTTTGAGGAATTATTTCTCCTTAGCTTTGTGGGGTTAATCACTGACTTATTGGCAAAGTCTGATGCTCTCATTCAGGATATCCCCTGCCACTGAGGTTGTGGATTTATCCTTCTATTAGCCTATAAGCAGAGTCCTATGAACCTGGGATAAATTTTCTGGGGCAAATCTGAGCCAGAGGTACAACCTCTATGGAGTGACATGCAGCTTGGGCAGATGTTAACAGCTCACAGCTGGTGTGCCTCAGAGGTGTGTTTCTGGACTGGTGCAGAGCTCAGGTGCTCAGTAACAGGACTTGGTGTAATCAATAATCAATACGAGGCCTCCAGAGTCACCAGAATAACTTTAAAGGTTAAGTGTCTTCATTGCTCCTCACTACATATGGAATTATCCAGGTTTTGCATAAACTGGGTTGTTCCACAATGAGTGTCCCTGGATAAGAGAGTCTAGCAGCAGGTTTTTAATCCTTAATATATATGAGAAAGATTTTTTTTTTTGTTATTCATATGCATGACTAATCTCTCTCTAAATCCTGTTAAGCTCTTTGCCTGGGTCATGGCATATGACTGTTAGCTTACAGATTCATGACTCATTCTCTAGAAAAGAAAAATCTCTTTATTTCAATTGGCCTATTTTCTGATCTTGGGTCTGGTTTTGTCAGTTTAGAATAACTATGCATAAAACAATTAATTTCTCTGACTTCACACCAGCAAAAATTAGATCAGATTTTGGTTCAGTGCAGCCTTAATTTAATTTGACATCATATAAGAAAATTTTACAGGTCCTATATTCAGTATTCATTATTTTCAGACCCTTTGTCTGCCTCTTGTTCCAACTTTACAGAAAAATATTACCTTAGTTTTCAATGAAAAAAAAAATCTGTGAGAAAGTCCAGGCTTCACATAATTTTTTGCTTAAAAGCCTAGTGTACTCCATATGCATTTAATAATTACTGTAAATTCCCTGCTTTTGAGTTGGATCACAACCATGAGTATGGATGAAAGGAGCAGCCCATGTGACACATGGAGATGGCAAGTTTTTAGGCAGAAGCTGAAATATGTCTGGCAAATCTCATTTATGTTTAAGGACTTTTAGTAGAGGTCCTGTTTTACCACTGCTAGTCTTCCTTGAACTGTATCAAAACTGGCAAAAAAAAAAGAGATATTAGAGAACTTAGAAATTGGGTTGTGTTTGGTAATAGTAATAATTAAATAGAGGTTTAGTCAGAACTGGAATATGAATAAATATATCAGTGTCAAAGAAACCCCTGGTTCACCATCTCCAAAATGTGTATTATGCACAATGATGTGCCAGTGTTTTAAAACTCCAAGTCTGCTGACATCAGTTTTAAAGTAAAGCTTGTGTTCAAGGTCAGGTCTGAACACATCTGCTTTCCAGTCAGCACTCCACCAAACTATCAGGAATCATCATCTTGGTCACCAGTGAAATAACGTAAAACTTTTCACAAGCTGCTTATGGAGCCCTGATTACATTCAGCTATACCTTCAGGACAACTGGGGAATATCTTTTCTTGTGGCCAGCAGCATGCAGCCAAGATTGCCCTGTGAACTAAATTCTTAAAGCAATTAGTTTTAGTACAATAGAATGTATAAAATACACATCAGAATTTCATTTACTAGCAGTTATTGTCTGTCTCCATCTACTGGCCAGAGCAGAGCTCTGTGGTGAAACACTAGGTGAATTTAGAGATGGGATTGCTCTCTTAGTGGGGATGAGTTTTCGGAGTCTTGTGACAAGAGTACAGTTTGTGAAGATGGGACCATTTTTATAAGGCTTTATTGCCTTCAACACCTTCAGTCATTCTTAATCCTGGCGTGCATTTCCTGTTCAGAAATATTGAAGCTGATTATTTGAAAACTTTCCTCAAATATAACCTGATAAGCACAGTGCCCAGTGATAGGTGGTCCTGGAGGTGCCCAAGGGCTTGAGTTGCATGACCCAGCAGAAGAAAGTGCTGGAAATGGCACTGTCTATGAAAAGGATAGCCAAAACCAATTCTCTGACCTGATAAAGATGGACTATCTGTAAGGTGGATGTGAACCTTTTGAGTGTGAGAAGGACTTTGAAGGAATTTTGTGCATTCTTCTGCTCTCCAAACTGTCCTCGCTATTTGACTGAGAAATTATCCTGACAGCTGAACTGTGGTATTGTGAAAACACTTAAGCATCTCTTACCCTAAACACCATCACAGTTTTCTCCTTGTTTTTGCTAATCCCTGTCCTTCAGCAATATGGACAACTCTGAGAATTAGGCACAGCAGTATTTTTGGTATGTGGGGGTCTTAACAGCGGTGGTTCGAATTGAGGCTTGCAAAGCACTTAAAAAAGCTTTCAAAGTGTCACTCAGTGCCCAACTCTAGCTTAAACTGAGTGTAAAACCAGTTACCATGCTATGTTTTATCCCTGAAAACACATGCTGAAGGTTTTTTTAAGCTGGATTTCCTTTGGAAGCAAAGACAATGTGGTAGCTTGTGAGTATGCATTTCAGTAACTTCAGCATCTCTTGAGGGATGCTCTAAATTTTGTGAGATGATGTATCTAGGACAAGGCCAAGGTGAATGGAGGTTGGGCAAAGTCAAGGCTTGCAAATCTCACAAATTTGCTTCCAATAACTTTGATGTCCTGTGGTGAACTTGTGGAGTCAGAATTGCTGGTATTACACTATGTTGGAAGATACTTATAAATGGAAAAGGAAGCAAAGCAGATAGTTTGGGATTAATTAGGTCTGGATTGATTTGTCTCTTGTGGAACATTTCCCCTAAATTCTGCTGGGTATAAACCAAAGCATCTTAAAGGCAGTGTTTTAGATTTAGTTTATTAATTATTCAATACATCTCAGCTACTTCTCAGCAAGTCTTTGCTTTTATAGGCTGATTGGCCTATGAGCTTCAATCCATTTTGCATCCTAAACTTCCAGAGTAAATAGGTAAATTGCTATTAAGGAAGCAAATGAGCATTGGTTACACCTGCAAAGAGGGGTCATCTCTCACAGGTGAGGGAACAAGAGAGGTCTTCACACAGCACTCAAGAATGTGTTAGATTATTGCATAGTTTGGGCATCGCCATATTTTGATATAATTTTAGGTTCTCACTCTGCTTCTAGATTTGTTGCTTGGCAGAAATGCTTAAATATATTATATTTTCTAGTCCTGAAAAGGTGAAAGAAATTTTTTAACTTTCCTACTAATTTCTGTCTTTCATAGATGCAATTTGCCTCCTATATCTGAGAAATACTTCATGGATGTTGGGGTGAAGACAGATGTCGTGACTGTCAATCCCAGTATAATCACTGAGAGGTTATTTCTGGTTTTTTTTTGTATTTTCATTTCACTCTTGAATTCCCAAATCTACCTTTAACTTAAATCTGTTACACAGAATTTTTTCCCAAATCCTACTTGATATCATCACTATGAATCATACATTTCATTCTGAATTGAGTAAGTTGTAGAAATGTGTTAAGCACTTAAACCTGCACTTTGATGATAGAAAATGGAAAGGCAATGAGCTAAAATTAAAGTAATAGAGCCATCCTTCCTCTGCTCTGCTTGCAAGTCCCAGCCAAAGGTCTTAGAAACATTCAGGGTGAAAGAAACTGGATCCCACCTAATGTGTTGAAGTCATAGAATCAGAGTCATTAACACTGGAAAATTAAGATCATCAAGTAAATAAAGTAACACATATTGTCACATGTTTTAAGGAAATGTCGGTGAAACTTTACTGTAGACAGGATTGACTAGATGATTTTAATTTTGAATTTGTTAATGCCCTAATGCTACCTTGTGAAATATTTGGGACCATGAGGCACATTGCTGCTTTCCTTTCTTGATGGGGGAATGTGTTTCTTTTCTCAAGCAATATAAAATAATTGGTTTGATTTCAGATTTCAAAATTTTTTGGATTTCAAAATATTGCAGTTAGACATTTTACACACTTGGTAACTTTGGCATTCACCATTTTTGTATACGGCTCTGCACTGCATGGTGCACTACATAGCTTGGAAAAACTACATACTTCTAATAGTACCATGAGAAGCAAGACATGATCAGAAATGTCCACATGGTTATTATGAATTTTTATATGCCCTGAATTTTTACCCTACATTTCATGCTGGTGCTGTAGCTACAAATCTAAGTACATTCCTGTTGATAACTGAGGCATCGTCCCAATTACCCCTGTGTCAGAAATACGTATAAATATAGAAAATATAGTATGCTGGGGGTTTCTTGCTGAGAATGGGCTGACCATCACTCGCACCCTCTCCCCTTCAGATTCCACAAGCTGGAGAAGTGGAGGAAGCCCTTCTACGACGTGCTCCAGGTGTACGAGAACGCGTCCGTGCTGCTGCCGGCCTTCTACAACACGCGCAACACGGACGTGTCCATCCGTGTCAAATACGTCCTGGACGACTTCGAGTCCCAGCAGGCTGTCTATTACTTCCACCCCCAGTATCTCATCAACGTCTCGCGCTACTGGCTCGGCCAGGGCGTGCGCGCCAAGCGGGTCAGCACCGGGCTGATCCTGGTGACTGCGGCCCTGGAGCTCTGCCAGGAGGTGCACCTCTTCGGCTTCTGGGCCTTCCCCATGAACCCCTCAGGGATTTTTATAACTCACCACTACTACGACAACGTGAAGCCTCGCCCCGGCTTCCACGCGATGCCCTCGGAAATATTCAACTTCCTCCACATGCACAGCAAGGGGATCCTGCGGGTGCACACGGGGACCTGCAGCTGACAGGTGTGGCAGGAGCTGGGTGGCCTGTGTAAGGTGTAGGAGGTTTTGTTACACGCCCTGAGGTTGTGCAATAATTGTTTGATAGAAATGTCCTCAAGTCATTGCATCCCATAAGATCTAGGCTACCAGCTTCTTTCCTGCTAGCAGAGTTGGGTCCGTAACAGTGTAGGAGAAGGAAAACTTCTGTGCCCCAGGGTACACGCTGTCCTGGAATGCATGATAAGAAGCACATTTACAATACATGTAAGGATAAGTAGAGCACATTAACATATTTATCATTTCACTATGGAGGAAAGCACCAAACTTTTGAGGAAAAATAGCAGTGGAGAATTTTACCATAGACTGTATGACTTTACATAGGTTTCTGATCGAGTACCTTGGGGTATTGCCAGATTTTATTGAACACTGTTCTCTGGCCTTTAAGTTTTTGAAAATACTCTTTAGCATTATAGCTTAATGGGGATATATAACTTAAAGTCTTTGTTCTGTAATGTCACAAAGTGTTGATCAAAAATAGCAGATAGATGTGTTAGGAATAGACAAAATCACTTTACAAATTTTTTCAGCCGGGATAGAATAGATTGTTAAGTCCCACTCACCGCAACAGGTAACTGTGTGAATCATGTTGTGATATTGTTTTAGAGATTATTTCTTCTTCCTTCTTGTGTCTTGCATTTCTGTTCTTCTCTGCTGATTGTGCTTCCTTTCTACTTGTCTGTGATGCTTTCCTTCTGGCTAACACATGGCAATGTGTGCACTTCCTTCTGCAGCCACCATCTCAGCATCAAATTAAAGTCCTTGCTGAAGAAACAAGTTACTTCACAAGGCTTTATTGAAAAGAAGAGCAAGGGGATAATATGTAACATAGTTATATTTTTTAAGTTGATTTTTTGGTTCAGCATAAGATAGAAAAAACACATTTCCTCATGGATTTTTATTAAAGGCTTTGTAAAAGTATCTGAATGTTGATTCACTGTTCTGCAGGTCGAGTTAACACTTTCAGGTATCTGTAATAAGCTCACGTGAGGAAATGAAGTTAAAATTCAGAGAAATTATTTTGTGGCTTAGATTGTAATGCTTATTTTAAAATTATGCATCTTGAGATGTCAGATATCTTAATGTGGCGTTTTTGTATATTGAGAATGTTATTAGGATAGTAAAAGGTGGTGTATTCTTTAAATGTCATCAGTGTAGCTCTGTCAGGTATGCCAAGCCTAATTTTTTGCCTGCTACAGTTGACAAAATCCTGAAGCAGAAAAGATGCCACAAGTTGCTGGAGTTTATTTTGTTATAGTAGGCCACTGGTATATGCCTTCTCATACTGGTATGACACAGGAGCTTCAGCTGTGCTGGCATAGTTAAATGAACAGTTTCCCTGTCTATGTTCTTAGTCTGAAGCACTAGGGCTGTTGCCTTGTCTTGTCTCATGTAGATTACAAGATCTTTGATCAAGGATTTGAAGCTTAAAGTCCTGTATGAGGGATATTTTTTTATTTTGCGGTGGGGGAAGAGGGTTTAAATCCAAATGTGGACTTGGATTTTGATTTTGTAATGCATGAATGCACAAAGCTTCTTTCAAAAGCCACTGTGCTATGCTGAGAGCTGTGCAGCTTGCTCGCACTACAGATAAAATGATTACAAAGAAAGTGAATGCATGATGGTCACCATTTCAAAAGTCCCTGCTGGCCAGCAGTGATCTAGATGGCATGTGAGAACATATTTAATTTACACTAGACTGCCGAGGTCTGATTGCCTTAGAAGTAACCCAAATCCTTGATGAAGGTGTCAGAACTCACCTGGGAAACACCAGCCAGGGGCAGGTGAAGGACCAGTGCTTAAGCTTAATATATTATTTGTGGTGCGGTGTTTTAGGTCTTAGAATTACCCTGCGTGTTATTGAGCACCCCCTCGTATCGCCTACCTGTGAAATAGGCAGCACACCCAAGAGCCTGCAGGTGAAATGGTTTCCTTGATTCAATATGCAAAAGAGATCTTTGTCTTTGCTGTGTTCTGTGAATCTGTGTGCAAAGGGCTTTGACAATGAAGTGCTGTGATGAAAGCGCTATTTAGAGAGTAATGTGACACTGCAGGTTGGCCGTCTCGCTGTGCATTAAGTTTTCTAACAGTAATGACACTGAATCTGGTACTTAGAGCCCTTACTCCTTATTCTGCCTGAGTTTGGGACTAGTAGTGGCTTCAGGTTTGCTTTGCTGCTGCTGCTGCTCTGCTAAGGTTACCTTCTTTAGTAAGAGATTTTTCTTTACCATGGTGATCGAAGTGAACAAAATCAGCTGAAAGGAGTCTGATATGTTGCAAAAGGCACTTCAAAAAAGATGGGAGAGCACTTGAGAAGCATCCATATGTCGATAGAAATAGTGCAAATCCCTCTTTTTAGTTGCAAGAAATCCTTTTGGACAGATAAAAGGATAAGCAAAACTGCATTTACAGTTAATCTGTAATTACAGGGTCACAGATATTTCCTTTCCATTGTTTGCTTCATATAAATGACCAATGTAAATTCACTGTATTAAGTGCAGTGTTACTGTGTTTAGATTTTGATTGCTTATAAATCTATAGCTACTATATTTTTTTAATGACTTTAAGAAGTGTGTGCAGGATACTTGCACGTATGCACCAAAGGCCTAGTCTTGCCACATTGATCTAAAAAGAGCCCCCATTCAGGTGGGTGGGTATTTTATTTGTGTAGGGGCTGCAGAAGCAGGCCCAGATATTTCTGTGAAGGTGTACATAGGTGTACAGTTAGATATAGGAGTGATTTGCAAGCCAGAAAGATAATTAACAAAATATATATATATAAAATAGTCTTTGAGATGAAATGCATATCGCAACATGCTCACTTCCTGATTCATTTTTCAGGTGTTGCTCAAAAAATGATTGCAAAACTATGGCATTTGTCAGAAATGCCATATGCAGAAGGGCTTTTGCAGAAAGAAGGACCCTCCTTGTTTTCTGCCATCGTTCTTTTGTGTGCTGAGCATAAGAAAATGTTTTCTTGACATCAAACATTTGTCTGAGTTTGGGGCTGTTTTTGTTTTCCCTTCTCCCATGCGATCAAAGCTCCAGATGTCCAATCTTAACCTTTAACAACGGGATACTTGAGTGATAAAGAAGTGACTGTCAGGTGTGCTTGCTGCAAGCTAAGGATGTGTGTAGCACATTGTGCTTTCTCAGAGAAAAGGCTTCAGGCCCCAGAGAAAACCAATAATTCTGATCTGTCCATGAAGAAAGGCTGTCAGCTCTCTGGTACCACATCCTGAGCCTGAGCTGCAGTCTTAGCTCTGCTGCTGAGGATATGAAGCCTGAGACAGGGAGAGAGAAATTCTTATCGTTTAATCCCCAATTCCTCACATTATTTAGGAGAATCCCTTAAGAAGTTCCTGATATCTGCATACACTGGCAATGGAAGTTCAGTTGGAAATCACGACTAGGATTGCTTTGTCTTTATTGTCAGGTCAACAGAGGAGGCTTATGAATCTGCCAGTGCTGTCATCAAAGGGAAGGAAGTATTTAGCTGGAACAGTTCAGCTGATAGCTTTTGATTTATGAAATCCAACTTTGCTGTTGGACAGAAAGGCTTCAATGGCGATAGGCCCATTATAATATTTTAGCATATTTCCTGTGATTGCAGCAGAGTTGTCAAAGCCAGCTCATGAATTGCAAAAGGGAGAACCATGCGGTGGCAGCTCCTCCTGCTGCTATCTCAAGGAGGACAGGCACCGTGCTGAGCAGGTCTGGGGTCTCCTGGAGAAACAATGTGAAGGGAATATGGGGGACAAGCTGCTCCAGAGCCTTTAGGGCTGTGGAGTAACACGGAGATTAATAACAGATGAAGTTTCACAGCTTGCAGCAACCAGGGGTAGCTCCTCCAGTCCTCGAAAAACCTACCCTCTTGCAGGCTGGGCTGACGATGAATTAAAGGTGACTCGGGATGGCCAGATGTAGTAGATGGAAGGAAGTCATCTCCAAGAATAGTCCCCTCTGTGGGTGTTTGGTGAATCAGTGCAAGTGCTGCTCAAGCCTTGGAGGCAGGAGCGCTGGTGGTGACGCAGCTGCGTGGGCGCGCTGCCCGTGCTCAGCCCTCCCTGGCAGCCAGGAGCAGGCTCTGCTTCATCTGGGGGGGAAACTGGGGTGGGCAGAACACTGAGATGTGGGGAGGGAGGGACTCTGTCCTTTCTGATCTCCTGGGGCAGGTGGCTTGTCCACTTGTGTGGGTAGTGAATGTGGAGGGCTCTGGAATGGGTGTTTTGCCAGTGCTCACTCGCTTTTGAGTGTGCAGACAGCCTTGGAGCTTTTACAAGTATAGGAAAAAGGAAACAGCAAAATTCAGCAGTCCCTAAAGGGCCAAGTTCCCTGGGAAATTCTGGAGTGAGCTGAGGTTTCAAGAATAAAAAAGTCAGTATTTATGCTTAGGGCCTTTACAAAATCCAGTGAAGCGTGTAGAAATTTTGGTGTGCTCCAGGAATGGGCCTTAATCATGGGCAGGAAGAGCAGCCTCTTGTTTCCCCCTCCCTTGATTTCAGGCACACTTTTTAATATGCTTTAGATACAGTGCAGCAGCAATACCATGTTTTTAATGGTGTGAGTAAAGAACAAGCTTCTCTGGAAGCAGAAGTGTTGTGACTGTCACTCTCCCTTCCAGATTTCATCAATTCATCTTTTCAAACTCATCTATGCAAAGCATTTCATCGTGGTAGTGTAAATCATACATGAGCCCTCTGTACCTGACAGAATGTATGTGAACCACAGGCCTCAGGAAAAGAGGGTTTTTCTGCTTGCTTTAAAATACCAGCATGGAATTTGTCAGTGATATGAATGTGTTCAAGGCAGGATGCAGCCCACGACCTTTGAAGCCACCACAACATTCACATTTGGGTTCAGTAGAAAGAGAATTCAGGCCTTACATCAGGGTTTGTAAGTCAAGCCAATAACCTGCATCTCCCAAAAAACCCTCCCAGATTATTATCACTCTGTGTCTTGTTATCATCCTGTCTAATGTGGGTGAGCCTGCTTGGCATCCTGTGTTGTCTGCATGGTATTAAAAAAAAAAAATTAAAAAAATTATTCTATTCAGAATTGAAATTGTACTTAAGTGCTTTTAAAAATAAACTTAAGGGAAATCCAAATGTACAAGAGGCATTAGGTTGAGGGAGGCTGGGTCCCAGGCTGTCAGCACCTCCAGTGCTCCCCAAAGCTCTGAGCATCCAAGAAACATCAGAAATGAGGGACTGGGCCATAGTGGGAAGCTTAAAGAGAGACAAATCTGTCTCAGTGCTTCAAGGATTGAAAGATGTAAATATGTTGCCAACGTGTCTGACTTTCTATTTAGAAGCCATAGATGTTCTCAGTGTTTGATATTTGGGTAAGCTGATGTATATTTTTAACTAATCACTGTAAAATGTATTAGCATGTAAAACAGCGACAAAATAAGCCAGAAAAATCAGATACTGTGTTGGCTGGTTCTCGAGATGTTTGTTGTACCTGAAACTGTCTGATGGACCAAGACACTGAAGTATCTCCAGTGCTCCATACAGCTTGTGAAGACTCTGGTTATTGCCTTCTTAGCAGTGTGGAACAGGCAGAATTAATCCCTATTTGTTGACCTTGTGTTGGCCAAATGATGTGTGCTTACTTGTGCATTCGAGCCTGTCCCCTTGGAGATGAGGAAAGGAGAAAAACTCCCCTCTCTGCCTGGGACAGGACGAAAATCTGGTGATTTTTGCTTCATTTCTTGGCCCTCAAACCTCTGCATTGAGCCCATGTATATTGTACAGAACAGCTGCTGCCTATTGAATATATCACTGTTTTTCATCTGGTGGGAAACAAATGCTTAGTGTGGGAATACTGGAGTAAAACTTTGTGTCTTCATTGTAGGGGAGCTTGGGCCATGACAAAAATAAAGCTGTTTCATGTTTGCTGTTTCTCTAAGGCAGTGGTGGTGGGGGTGGAGAAATCCATGCAGAGTCATGTTGGTTTTATGATGGTGTTAATCTCTTGTGTTCTTTGACTGACCTTTATTTTGTCAACCTTACATCTTGTAATTTTGGCTTATTATTGTTTCTGTAGCTGTACTATGGTTGTGATAGAAAGCCTCTCAATTGCTGTAAGCCATAACTAGAACAGTAATCAGGATTTTCTTGTTTTTGTTTATTTTTTTCCTTTTTTTTTTTTTTTTTGGTCTGTGTCACTGTGTTTGAAAGATGATTTAATTCTATTGAATAAACAAAACACTAACAGTTTTCTGGGAAAGGCAATCTTTGAGCCACTTATTGCGCCTTCAAACTGATTTTGTATTTTCTGCTGTTCTGTGTCTCTGAACAGAGGGAGTTGGAAGCTCAGCTGGTAGAAATTGGTTCACAAAACTAAAGAATGCCACTGTGGAATTACATTATTATATAGCATCATTTATAGATACATATAAAAGTATATTTAGGGTTATGCAACCATAAAGATTGAGAATTTGGTATTTTGATCACTGAATATTCAGTACATGTTCTGGATTGTTTTCTGTAAAATATCTAAATACAGTAAGGTAATTTATTGCTGGAAATAGCAATCTGTGCACAGACAGCCTTTGAAAAGCCTCTGCAATCCCTGGGATTTGCCTACTTACACCTTCCTAACAGCTCTGTCCCTCACTGTCTTCATCCTTCATATAAAATCATCTTCTTTGGATCTGGTCTGTCTTATTCAGCCTCAGTCTCTCAAGCTTACACTTCCACCAATATCCTCAGAGAATTAAAATATAGATGTAAAAATATTTGTGGTATTGCATGATAGCAGATGCAACAACCATCTATTTTATGAAACTGGGTGTTTTCCCAATTGCCATTCTATTGTTCCTAGATTATAAACTGAAATGGGGGTATGTAACAGAAATAATACAATCTGGGTATTAGTGCCAGTATAAGGAAAATGTAAATGACTTTGAAGATGCAGAGCTGTGGTGAATGCTGGAGGAATCAGCCCTCATTCTTGCTGACATTAAAACTGATGGATGTATACTTCCTTCCCCCAGATGCTTGTGATTATTGTTAGTGATTATTCAATCAAGGAGAGGAAGCATGTGGAGGGGGAAAAATGAATAGACAAATTGACACTGGATGATATAATTTCTGTCTATCACACTGCAAATTGCTCGGCTAAGCAAGCAATCAAAGAATGGTTAATTTCCTAAAGCCTGCAGCATCCGTCATTTTCCTCAGTGGCATTTGCAGCCTTGGCTCAGAGAAAGTCTCCATAAAAAGCTGTAGTGAATTACAGAGATGTTTCACCACAGTCTGACAGTGCCCAGAAGTGGGCACTTAGGGAAAGAGCAGAAGAAAGAGGGGAAATAATAAATGGCCCTTCTGCTGGTGTTCCCTCAGACTGGTATTGACAGCTTGTATTTTTGGCCTTGGCAATGCTGTGTGGTACTGAGTGTCAGGTTTCAGCTCTGTGTTCATGATGAAGTGGTTCCTTTTGCTTTTATGAGCTCCCAGGGGCACCCACCAAGATATTTTTGGGTTGTGGGCCCTGCCAGATGGAGCCAGGGCAGGTACTGACCTCTCTTCTCCCAGCACAGGCATCGCAGGGAGCACCTCTCAGAATGAAAGTTTTATGAATCTCTATTTTGCTTCTGCTTTTCTTTTTTCTTTTTTTTTTTTTTTCCTTTTCCCTAGCACTGCTAAGCCAAATCTACTCCTGGGTGGTGAAGTGCTAGCAGTCAGGTAATTTTATCACTTAGCTGTTTTCTTGCTCTACATCCTCAGTCATCTTTTAGTCATCCCAATGGATCTGACTAGAAGAGTAACCATTGTAACCCATAAAGAAATTACTGTCCATCACAGAAAAGTAAAATACTACATTAAGTGTGTATAAGTGCTGCCACAGGCACCTTTTCAGGTGGAGAAGATGCAAGAATGTCAATGCTAAAGCTGCCTATGAAGAGGATTTCAGACCCCACTCACTTTTTTTCTAAACCTTAAAACTTTTGATTTAGCAAGTTCAGGTTCTAGCCCAGAGCTGAGAACATGAGCATTTTGTTGAAGGTGAATATAGACTTCTGTAGACCTCAGAGACAATAATAGAACCTATGGGTTGTACAGAGGTCTTACTATTAGGGTAGCTGGTCCTGCAGGGGAAGGACAAGAGGGTCTTGGAATTCCTCTGAATTCCTGGGATCCAGTTCTGCCTTTTGAGACCCCCAGATATGCTGATGAATTAAGGGCCTTCCAGATACAACATACTGATTCAAGGTGTGCTGCCAGGCCTGAGAGAGCGTGATGAAATTCATCCACAAAAACCAGATTTCTCTGGGTTTTATTGCATCTTTAGAAATAATAAGGGCTAAAATCCACTGTTCTCCCTTCACAGGGCGCCTTTTGTTTATTTTTGTAAGGAAAAGATTTTGTCAGCCGTACAAACAGCCACACTGTCAGTTTTAGCAGACTTTCTGCCTTGCTGGGTTGAGAGACATATTTTGGAGAGTGAAGTTCACCCTTCCAGGTGAGTGAAGTGCCCTTGAGGTGTCTGAGCAGGTGCTTGGAGCTTCATGTGAGCATTTTTGTTTGCTGACTGGCACTTGGCAAAGCCATGGTCTGCACTTCAGGTCAGGCAGGCAAATGCCTTTCAGGTACTGGAAGTTAATCTTGGTGACATCTGTATTTCTAAGCACGTTATTTCCCTTGAGAAGTGCTGAGGCACTGAGGGAGCCTGGTAATTTTGCAGATAATTTTGCAAATAATTTGCCATCTTTACTGCTCAACACAGACACCAGCAGATGATAAAATGAAATACTGAGTCCCTGATGCCCTGCTCTTTGGAGGTTTCCATGAACATGTGGTGCAGGATGATAAATGCCTCCCTTCCCTCTGAAAAGATTAATGAAATTTTTGACTTCCCATATAGGTGTTTCATGAAGTAGTGTGTACTCAGTATGGGTTTTCGTTTTTTTTTTTTTGTTTCAGATCTGTCTCCCCAATCATGCCTTTAATAAATCTCTCACAAATTTTCCTTTGTGTGGGAACACTGGTGAAGATTTTGTAATAGTGATGGATTTCAGTTTCTCCTTATGTGGAAACTGATTGAATAGGCTCTTTGGATGGTGGTGAGAATGAGAATTAACCACCCTCAGATATTTCTCTTTTGTCCTTGATGGGCAACCAGTTGCTTGTGCAGAGCTACTGAGTCCAGATTGTTGGAAATGTATGTGTCCCTCTCTCCTGCTGAAATTTGGGTGTGCAGCCACAACCCCTTGAAGGGAATGTAGGATCACAGAATCATTACTGTTGGAAAAGACCACTAAAATCATCAAATCCTGCCATCAACCCAGCACCATCACCATGTGCACCATGAACCACATCCTCAAGTGTCACACACACATTTTTATAACATTTCCAGGCATGGTGATTCCACCACTTCCCTGGATGCTCTGTTCTGATGCTTTACAACCCTTGGCATGAAATATTTTTTCACAGTACTCAATCTAAACATCTAATTATCTTAGTGCAGGTTGCTATATTCACCAGCTCCTTTCTCCTCTTCCAGTGGGATTAGTCTCTACTGCTCCTTCTGCCTTTTTCTGGGAATCTTCTATGCATTCTCTACAAGGTAATATGGATGTGGTTCAGAACACATTACTCCAGAAAAACTTTGGTCCTCAGCAATCTCAAGGCTGCTATTTATGGCCTGAGGGAATCTCTCTCCTTACTTTTCTTCCCAGAAGCAGAAGGGAGACAGGAGGATTGGACATGAGCCAGTGCTATATATGGTGATAAATACCATGGAATCATAGAATAAGTTGGGTTGGAAGGGGCCTAAAGCTCATCCAGTGCCACCCCTGCCATGGCAGGGACACCTTCCACTGTCCCAGGCTGCTCCAAGCCCTGTCCAGCCTGCCCTTGGACACTGCCAGGGATCCAGGGACAGCCACAGCTGCTCTGGGCACCCTGTGCCAGGGCCTGCCCACCCTCACAGCCAGGAATTCCCAATTCCCAAGATCCCATCCAGCCCTGCCCTCTGGCAGTTTAAGTCTTGCTCTCTGCCTTGGCTGGAATTTATCACCAGGGCTGGAAGGCAGAAGGATGAGACTGACAGACACTGACAGGGCACTTACACAACCTGCTCTGTAACAAATCATGTCAATAGGCACTATTTACTCTAAATATTAAATCCAAATAGATTTGCAGACATTTTACCAGGCAGATGCTAAACTTTGTCACAGAGAAGAGGCTGATGAGACACGTATGAATGCAGCTCCATGGTTCTCTGAAGAAAGTGGCATGTATTTGCATTTTTATAAGCTCCTATCATTAAATGTTTTGGGTGAGTTTTCAACCAGCTCACCAGATGCTGACTGTCCTCAGCAAGGTCTTTAATGCACCAGCTGTGTGTCTTTATGGCACAGATCATTTCCATCTCCTCTGCTGAGTATTTTTGGCCACCCCTAGTGCAAAGTTTTACTGAGTATTGCTAAGCTGTTGCTAGAAAAATACACATTTTATGATTAGAAAACTTTGTAGCTGAGAGAGCAAAAGATTTGATTTCTGGGGATTAATTAACCTTTATGTTAACAACTTTTTCATCTATTAGCCCTTTGATTTTTAATTTTATACACACAACCAGCAGGAAAAAGCAAACAAGTTGCACTCACTAAGCAATCAAATATGACATTAAAATAGTTTGGCCCTGCCTCCTTATCCTAAACAAGATTATTTTTATTAAAAACTATTGCTTTCTGTTACATAATTTTTTAGCATGATCATGGCTATTTAAAGGAGCTTGCTATGAAGGACAGCTCATCATAATCCTTCCATAAATCACACAGACTTGGATGGGTCTGGGTGAGCTGTTAGCCTTGACTGTTTCTTTTTAGGTCTAATCATTCTCTTTGCACAAGAAAACCAAATCTGGCTCATCTCACAATGTCACATTTCATCATTTTTGAGTGAAAAATGAACTTTCTGCCAAGCAGGGAGCTCAGCCTGGCTTTTTCTAAATCTTGCTTGTTGAGCATTTGAGGCACAACCCCAATGTGAAAAGATCCTGGCAAACACAGGGTGAGAGCTTTTCCCTTTGTCCATTGATTTCCAGCACCCTGAGGAGCACTAATGAGCACAGCTGTGTGTTGTTCACGTTCTCCAGTTACATGTGGAAAAGCAGAGACGCAGAGAAGTCGAGTCTGTGCCTCCTGCAAATTCAAACCAACAATTCTTAGTGTGAAATGAGTCTCTCCTAACTTCAGGCATGTCCAGTGTAGAGCTCCTTGCCAAGGCTCTGTTTAGTAGAAATACACCCCAGATTTGTCAGCTTAGGCCAGGAATTGGTTTTGCTCCCTACAAAAGGCTCAGTCTGACAGCAGTTCTCCCTCCTCTGCACCAGCCTGGAGGCACCAGAGCTAAATGGAGATGTCATCCCACACCTTCCCAGGGCCAAAGTTGGGCATTGCTCTCTCTGAAAGGTGTACTCATGTCCTTGAAGAGATCTGCTTAAAAAGGGGAAATTGAAATTGGGCTGACCCTAGGCTTGGAGCTGATTTGCATAACTGCAGAAAGAGTGAACATCCAGCTGATCTGTAAGGCTGTAATTTAGGAAGGGCTTTCATTCCCACAGAGCCAGCTTGTGTTGCAGAGCAGTTTGTGCTCATGATATGGGCTCTGATATTGGGACGTAATTGCTTTCCTAATATCCATGTATTATTTACACCATGCTACTGTTGCAAACCCCTTCTGACTCCAGATCTGTTGTTGCTGTATTTATTGGAGCAATGCAAGGTCAGGCTTACCTCCACTACTTGTCTGTAAATGACCCAGCAGAAACCAATAGTTTTAGTGCTGGAACACCAATGTAAGTGAGACACAAATCAGGACCCTGAAGTATTAATTTACTTTATTACCATATCTTTATAGACTGTTATTAAGTGCTTAACTATTAACTATTAATGTTGCTGCTTTATTTATTACGTAGAGATATGTCTTAAATGTTGCCTGGGTATTTTTTGAGGAAAAGGGCTTCAAGGGAAAACAGATCAAGACAGGCACACCAAAGATGATTGGATCAAGAATGAGTGGGACATTAGTCTTCAAATTCTAACTAGAGTTGGTTAATATCTCTGCAAACCACAGTCCAGAAATCAAAATATATATATAAACATGACCCAGCAGAAAATATTTCAGATTATTCTGGTTTTCTTCAATGTGAAATTACAGAGTAGAATGGGCTGAGGGAAGTGTCAAGGCTTCATTGGTCTTAAAATCTAACTCAAAAAATTAGTGCAGTCAGCTCTGTCATGCAAAGAACAGCACAGGAAAATGTCATGCAGAGACATTCCCAGGCACATTTTATAATTTGCCCTGTTCATATTTGAGGGATAATGTCCCTGCTCACCACCTACTCATTTCTTTCCTTGCTCTGAACATGTTGTCCCTGCCTTCATCTTCAAGGACACATCCTTAATTGTTCCACATCTCCACCTGTGCTAATCATGGAGCCCTAAGGCACCCAGGGGCAATTGCCACTCTCACTATCTGAGTGTCTTATTATGGCTTGCTGATGCTCCTGTGGGATGGAAGCTGCTCAAAAACCCCCAGTTCTGGCTGTGTGAGATGGTTTGAGATGTCAGAACCTCCTCACAGCCCTTGTGTGCCCATCAGTGTGGTGCTGGGCCACCTATCCTGGCTGTGCAGGATGGCTCCTCATGGTCATTCCCCCACAACCATCCAGAAAGTCTGTCTTTAATAGCAAAACATCTCAGAAATTGTCCCCAGGCTGCTCAGCTGCGCTGGGTTTTGTGTAAATGAGGCACAGTTGCTCTGCTCTTTGCTGAATTCCACAGCTCAAGTTGACAATGGCCTTGCTCCTTCAGTGATGGAGCATCCTCTTCACCCCACCAATACCTCTGCCTGGTTTGACCAGGGATAGCCCACGTATTTTTATGGTTTTCTGTCCCTTTGAGGAGTTTTCTCTGGTGTTAAGTATATATTCAGGAGATGTAACTGCTGCCAGATCAAAGAGACACCAAATGAAACAACAGGGAAAAATACAAAAATTTCACAAGCACAAATTTTATTATTTTGTGAGGACATTAATGCAGAGCCTGAGTAGCAGTTTTCCCTCTCGCTATCACAGCCAATGAGACTGATATGGAAAACACCTAAAAAAGGAAAACAACCCCACCCAACCCAATGGACAACTGCCAGATAGGAAATCCAGGATGAGAAGGATGAGGTGGGCAGGCTGGCACTGCTCTCATGTGCTTGGAGCTGCTCTATATGCTTGGAGCATATTTGCATCTAAAGAAATAAAAAAGACCTTTTCCTTCATATTGATTATTCCTGTGTTTTGCTTTTTTACAATTAAGTCCACATCTTTCACACATGCTGGGTTTCCATTTAATAAGGTCTGGCTCATTTATTTGCCTTTCAGCAAACCCCCTTGTCTCTTCTCCCCTGCCCAACACTTGGATCAGCCCACACCTTCTTTAGCTGATTAAGTTATTTTCCACCTCACAGCTTATTCCATAACAGACTAACTTGCAAAAATATGAGAGCTGGTACATTTAATTTCTTGAAAAAATAGTCAGTAATCAGAGAAAGAATTTATGTTAGTTCTCTCTATTTACAAAATCCATGTTGCAATATATCTTCCTGTTTATTAACTCCAAAGTCTGACTCAGACTGACTCTTTCAGTGTGTCTCCCATCACCCCCTTAAAATACTACTTATATTGGAAATAATAAGCTTCAAACTTCTGACACAAAAAGTCTCCAACACTTTGTTCCCTCATCTCTCTGAAGCAGTTGAGTTCACTAACCAGCTCCATTATTTGTTTCAAGGTTTGTCCTTTTGAATTTACAAAAGCCAGCAGAGCAAAGACTACTTCAAAATGTGCTCACCTAAGCACAGGCACAGAGAACTGGGGCAGGTAGACTGAGATGGTGTCTAAATTCAGGTTTTTTTCTGAGATGGTGTCTAAATTCAGTTGTTTTTCTGAGGAATGGTGTGCTGCAGAGTGAATACCCATGGCTCATTCTTGCTGTGCTGAGGACTGGCACTGCCACCCCAGGTAGGGCTTGAGCACATTGAGACCCCCCCTAACACCCCCTGTGACAGGGCTGGTAAGTTTAATGCCTTCAAAATCCAATACCAAACCTTAAATGTTGCTCTTTCAGAGAGATTTAGTGATATATGCCTTTGCTGGTGGCTGGATCTTCACAAGAGCAGCTCTGTAATTATGCAGTGTTTTAATTACAGTGAAAACTATTTGTTTTACAATAGAAAGTGCAGCTGGTGAGTTGTGACCTGAGGAAGAGCAGCAGATGGTGTCCTCGACACAGGGTTTCTGCATCACATTTTCCTAAGAATTCCTGCACTGACCTGATTTTCTTCCTATTGCAAAGTGGCTGTGACCTGCCCTTTGGACAAGTGCAGGCCAAGCTGGCCATCATGTACAGCTCCCCCCAGTCATCCTTTGTTCCTTTTCCCAAGCAGAAAATGCTTGGGAAGAAGGGAGGGAATCTGTGCTGAGGTCTGCCTGCTGAAAAGCACAAAAATATTATAAGGTCCATTTATCTTCACGACTGAATATTCTCTGTTACATAGGATTGACTCCATCAAACAAACCTGGTTTGTGCCTTGAGAAGAGGATTTGACTCTTCTTTGATGCTGAAAGTCAGAAACTGCAGGTTTTCTCTACCTTTGTAGAGAAAAGGTAGAGAAAAGGATAAAATGGATCTACTCTGTACTGTATGGANACATAAATAATCCCTTCCTGGCTGAACTCCTCTGCTGAGGGCACCTGAGAGCTTGGGAAGAACTCTTTCCTCTCTCAGGTGGCTTCATTTAGGAATCTGCACCCAGGAGCTGAAGGAAGGAACTATCTCAGCACTTACAGAACAGAAATGGGCACCATGTGGTTGGGGAAGAGGCTGCAGTCTACTGGTAGGGTAGTTGTTTTCACTTTTCTGTCTTTTTTGCCCCCAAATTTATAAGCACACAGACCCCCTTTCCCTCCAGAAAATGAGCTGAAACAATATTCAGTTATAATCAGAAG
>VZTT01024077.1:35028-45686 GCA_013400855.1 Buphagus erythrorhynchus
AGTGAAAAGGATAAAATGGATCTGCTCTGTACTGTATGGGGAAAGTCAAAGTGAATTAAATGGGAGAAAGGAATTTTTAGGTGAAGCTGCAATGGCTGAATTAGTGGTCTTCTTTTTCTCATTATTATTATCAACAACAACAACAATAATGTTAATAATAATGTTAATANCTGAAGGAAGGAACTATCTCAGCACTTACAGAACAGAAATGGGCACCATGTGGTTGGGGAAGAGGCTGCAGTCTACTGGTAGGGTAGTTGTTTTCACTTTTCTGTCTTTTTTGCCCCCAAATTTATAAGCACACAGACCCCCTTTCCCTCCAGAAAATGAGCTGAAACAATATTCAGTTATAATCAGAAGTTAGAATGTGATTTTTTTTTTTCCCCCTGCTGTAATCAGAGAGAAAAAATTACCTTCAGAATCTTTTATCTCTGTAAGGAGAAAGGAGCTAAAATATGTAGAGAAAAAGCCTTCAGGCTGAAAGGATGCAGAAAACTACTGAAATAGCTTCTGTTTACTTTGAGCCTGATTCTGATATTTTGTAGACAGGTAAAAGAACTACACTGGCACCCTTTGTTGTTTGTTTTGTTTTTTGGGGTTTTTTTCTCCAAAATCTCAACCATATTATCCTCTGAAGGGGAAGACAGATGACATCAAAAATGAGTGCTGTTTTTCTTTAGCACAGGTGGAAAATGCCTGTTAGAACATGCATAAATTGGGGTTAGGAGCAATGGAGTGCCCCGTTCACTCCCTGCCACAGCTTCACTCTCAAAGGAGCCAAATTTACATAAGTTAATAATGAGGAACTAAAAACTTAAATGATGACTCGGTATCTCATGATTATAATAAGCTTCTCCAAATCCATATGATTGGGGGTGCATAGGTTAGACTGCTGCAGCACGAGACAGGAGGTTTATTAATATTTAAATGAAATAATGCAGACTTGGAGATCCGGGGGTGTTGTTGACCAGATGATCTCTAAAGTTCTTTTCAACCTAAACCATTCTGTGCTCTGTCCCTGGCAACGAGGGCTGAGCTGTATTGAAAATCTTGATGGCAAAATGGTAAATGATCAGGAGATTTTCCTGCTTTTTTTCTCTTTATTTGCACATGAAGTGGCGTGAAGTAAATCTTACCAATGACCAAGAGTAGTTACACTTTCACGGGCTTTTTATTAAGGATATATTTTAATTATTCTGCTTTGTAGCATCACATGAAAGAAACTAGTGTCTTTCGAATATATGCATGATTTCTCCTTTATGTGCTGGAGATCATGTACTGTTGAATTTTGGAGCAGTCCCCCGTTCTTTGAGCAGCTTTAACATCACCATGAAAATCCCTGGCTTGGAACCCTGGAGACTGAGGATTAATTTTAAGCCTGTCTTGGGTGTGCTGCTGGACTGAACCCAAGCAGGGGATGGAGGATGCCCAGTGAGGCATGGTCCTAATTACTGATCTCTGAGGCAGGGATTTGTTGGGTGGGTTTTGAACATCTTGGAGACTGTTCCCTGTTGAGATAAGGGATAAGGAGGAGATTTGTCCTTAGCTCTGCCCAGGGCCCCTCAGGAGGGCACAGGCTGCTCTTCCAGGGACACTGGTGGCCTTGGAGGAAAACATCAGCTGAGGGATGTCTGAGGAAGTTTTCTAGAAAACTTATTTAGATGCACTTATTTAGCCATGGTGAAAACAGCAGAAAATAGGTAGGACAAGCTGTAAAATTTGGCCTTGTGCAATTTCTTTGTGAAGGGAATAAAAAGAAATTCCATGAGTGCTTTCTCTACAAATATCTGAATGGGACTTGGCTCTCAAGTACATATGCCTCCTAGATTACAGACACACAGTAATAACATTTCTCTCTACACATCCTCTTGTAAAGGTGCCTTTTATATAGGGGGCTTGGTTTGTTTGTTTTGTTTGGGGTTTTCTGTTTGGTTTTGGTTTTTTGTTTGGTTGGCTTTTTGTTTCCTCTGTGTCAAGTTATTTCATCTACTTTATATCGTGTGTCTGCTTTGATATTTTGTGTCTGTCCTTCATGTGCTGTGGCCCATTGCAAAGACAGTGTTAGCTGGGCTGGATTACTTTTCTCCTTTCTATTTATCCTAGTGCTTCAGATACTTGTTTACTGTCTGTGTGTGCATATATATTTGCACATTACTCCATCTCTCTGCTCCTGCTGTGGTGTCCTTTTCCCTTAGCAAATGGAAGTGACTGTCATCCTCCTCTTCATTTTGGAGTTCAGCTGTGTAGAATCACAATGATCATTTAGATGGTTATTGAGGGCTCGTCTTGAAGCAGTAATTTCAGAAATCTAATTTGGAAACTAACAGCATGGAAAAAAATCATCACCTGTTTGCTTCTTGGTGGCCTCGTGGCTGGGGCTGCAGCACAGAGCAGTGGGGAAGGGTTTGCTCTGGAGGAAAGGAAGCTGAGGGATAACTTGTCACTCTGCACAACTCCCTGACAGGAGGGGACAGCCAGGGGAGGAAAAAATCCTCAAATTGCACCAGGGGAGGTTTAGTTTGGAGATTAGGAAAAATTTCCTCACAGAAAGGGTTGCTAAGTATTGGAGCAGATGGCCCAGGGTAGTGTTGGATTCCCCATCCCTGGAGGGATGTAAAAGCTGTGTGGATGTGGCACTTGGGGACAGGGGTCAGTGGTGGGGGAATGGTTGGACTCAGTGGTTGCAGAGGGTTTTTCCAGCCTGAATGATTCTGTGATTTCTGCACATGTGCTTCAGAGGGCAAAGTATTCCAGGGCTGGTGCAAATCCTTCTCAGGATAAAAACCTTCAGAATGTGTTGGGGTTTGAGTCAGGTGCTTTTGGCTCTTGATCTACATTTTACAAAATGAAAAAAAATTCCCTCTGCTGATAGTAGATGCAGTGACATAAAGCAAGTCTATAAGTGTGAAAGCAAGATAACCATGAATTCCTACTGCAGTGGGAAGTGCACCTGTGGAAATAGGGCTCAAACAACAATGGTGAAAAGCTTGGAAACATGCCTGAAAACAGAAAAGTCAAACACCTGGGTTTACCTCAGCATGGTCTCTGTGCCAGTGCCTGCCTGGGCACCCAAAGCCAGTCTGGCTTCAATTTGGCACATGCCAATACAAAAGATGTTGTTGGAAGCTGAAGCCAGACACCAGGAGATAATTGCCTTTATTGTAACAATGCTGAATTCTCCAGTACTGGAAGCTTTGTTTCTAAAACCCCCAGCATTTACCTACAGGTATCAAATGTTGCCAACCAGTCTCACCAGTCTCAGGATGACCAGCAGGACCTGGAATCACCAGGATAAAATACAGCTGTATTTATTTACACCAGCTGTAAAATACAGCTGAAATACCATGGGAGGCGTTAGTGCAGGTAGGTGTTAAACTTGGTTTGCCTTTCCCCTGGGCTGTAAGAGAATTTATTGGTGGTTTTGCAGCAAGGGGCCAGGCAGGTTTTGTCTTGAAGTGCTGAAACACTGACACAGGTTGCCCAAAGAAGCTGCCCCAGCCCTGGCAGTGTCCAAGGCCAGCTTGGACAGGGTTTGGAGCACCCTGGGATAGTGGAAGGTGTCCCTGCCCATGGCCCACGTTCCCACCCAAACCATCCTGGGATTTTTATGACCTGAGGATTTGTTTCTTGCCCACTGTCACAGGAGGGAGAGCATTTGTGCAGCTGTGCTGGAGTAATTTATGGATGAATAACACAGCTTGGGAGTGGAGCTGGGGGTACCTGGGGAGGGAACTGGTGCTGTGCATTTAGGGGAGCTTTATTTGCATGCGTGCAGCTACTTACAGCCACATTCAGATAAGGTGTAGGAAGCAGTGAGTCCTGGTGGAAATAACTAGATCAAGTCTGACAGCCTGAGAGTAAATCCATGGCACAGACAGATAAGGGGTATTGCTATTTCTTGGTTTAGGTCCGGATCCCTGTAACTCTGACAGCTTTTCTATTTTTTATGTCAGCTTAATAGAAAGTTTTGTATTTATTTGCTGTTATCTGAGCAAGTTCAGCTGCAATTATTTTACTTTTATCCTTTCCCAGACACACGTACATACACTTGCACTCTTGTTTCTTGGCAGCTTGTAACAACGTCTCTAATCCTCTTTGGCAGAATTTTTTTAAACTAATTCTCTTAGGAAGAAAAAAAAAAAGAAAAGAAATGGTGGTGATAATTTTATGGCTGATACAAGAAAAGAGGTGAATAAATATCTGAAAGAAAGTTTGGCTAGAAGTTGACTTTCAGTACCCCCTCAGAGTAGTTTTTGTGCTGCAAAGCCCTAATACCTCTTCAAGATAAGGAGAATTGGGTGGATGAGGATGGTATGATGAAAGACAGACAGTGCTACCAGGGTGACTCAGAGATCTGGTGTGAATAAAAAGAGAAATAAACCCATTCAGCCTCTCTGTGTTTAAGCAGATTCACAGGTACCTCTTCAAATCCCATATCAGAGTTTGGATAGGGCTTGTAGGATTCATAGCATTTCCAGTCTGTAAAAGAACTGCAAAAGTGGTTTTATTGTTTCCTTTCTAACATCAGGTCTTGGAAATTCTGTCTTGTAAGCTTTCTGAGAATGATTAGTGTAAGAAAGGGTGAAACGATTAAGAGAACACAATGTTTGTACAGGATTGCAAAAACAAAACTTTGATTTTTTTTTTTTTTTTGTTTGTTTGTTTGTTTGTTTAGGGTTTGTGTGTGTGTGTGGCTTTTGTTGTTCGAGTCTTTGGGGTTGATTTTTTTTTATTTTTATTTTTTAATAATTTTTATTTTATTCTGAAAGGAAATAAAGCCCCAGCAGCTCTGCCCCTGCTCTCAGCTCTCCATCCTCTCTGATGCCTAATGTGTAAGATTTTCAGCTGCATTCCATCGATGGCTGGTGCATCTTCTCATGACCCAAAACTTTGGGGTTTCAGTGCATGTTGTTGCTGGTGACTCAATGATTGCTGAAGCAGGACATGGGATGGAGTCAGGAGGTGTCCCCAGCTCAGCTGTGGTGACCTGCTGGCTGTGCTCCTGCCCTTTTCCTGTGAGTTCTGTGTCCCTCTTGACTGCACAGACCCCTTGGGGTGAGGACTTACCCTCTCAGTGTGGTTCCTGCAGTGCTCAGCACAGCAGGGACCCAGTCCCAGCTGGGAACACCAATGTCACTGCAGACCGACCATGAAATTACAAATAAAGGCAATTTCCCCCCTATTATCCTGGAAGAGTGGCTTCTCTGGTCAGGGCTACACTGCTAACAACCATCCTAAAATCCAGGACAGCATTTGCAGCACGGAAAGTATTTAAGGTGCAGACCACAATTGTGTCTGGACACTGCTTCCAGGAAATTTCTGCCCACTGATGTGCAGGGATGCAGCTGGACCACGCAGATGCTCCATCCCACGGGAGAGGAGGGTCAGGGGCAGCCAGGGAGGCTGAGCAATGTTTTGGCAAGTTTCAAGGAGGTTGTGGGCACATGGGAGAGGAAATCAATATAACAGTTTCAGAGGTAATTTGGCAGCATTTGAAGAGCTGAGTGCGTGAGCCCTTCTGGGGTTATTGAATTAGATCCTTGTCTTTAAGCGAGCAGGGCAAGGATAACTTAGAGGATTGGGATATTTTCTGCAAATTTCCATGGATTCAGCAGCATGCTGGGGACCACAGGCCTTAATCATTGCTGCTCCTCTGGACTCCAACACGTGGATCTGATAGAGGAATCGGAGAGGTTGTGTCCAAAAAAGCTGTGGCTGCCTGGATCCCTGGCAATGTCCAAGGCCAGGTTGGACAGGGCTTGGAGCAGCCTGGAGTAGTTCCCCACACAACCTGGATGAACTTTAAGGTGCCTCCCAACCCAAACCCAGATTCTGTGAAATCTCTTCAGAGTTTAACTCCATTGAAGTTGGAGGATGCTCATCAGGGCCTGCATATTTATTGCCATTACACCAATTATGGGTCTGGACTCTGAAAGCACTTATTCCTGCTCTCAAATGCCAGCAGTGGCTTCACTTGGCATCACTAAATTCTCATTGGGATCACTCTTTAAACACTCTTTAAAACACTCTTTAATGGGTATACTCAATGATCTTGGAGGCTTTTCCAAACTTAATGACTCTATGATACCATGTTTGCATTAAATATTCAATGTACTTGGATTTAGCAGATTCTGCATAGGTTTAAATTTTTTAAAAAAATTAAAATGCTGCTCTTTAGCTGTGTAACTTTTAAGTAAACAGAGATATAGAAACATCTGCAAGCTTTGATTTTAATTTAATGTGTAATAGCTTACATCATAATAAATGATGTTATGAGATTTGGATGTAATTTTGAATTTGTCAGGAAGCTCACAGCCAAATTGTTGAAGTTAATAGTAGTTCTGCAATCAACTTCACTGTGTGTCAAATCAGAGGAGCCATTATTGAATTTTAAAAGGCTAAATTACTGTGTTGTTTGTATTAAATCTTAATGCCATTTCGGATAACAGGAACACTTTCCCTTGGAGATATGTGCAGGATAGGGTTCCTGTTTCTGGATAGGAAAATCAAACATGGTTTCAGTGAAATTGCTTGAATTTCAATTTTAAAGGGTTTAGGTATATCCAAAAGTAATTTCAAACCTGTCCTAAAGGAAACAATATATTCCCCAGGTGAGACAGAGTGTTGGAGTACAGTCCCTTTTATGAATTAGGAGAACTTAGTGGTCCACTGTAATGATGGTAATTAGAGAAATTAATGTTCTGAGGTGGCTTATCATTCAGAGGAGGGAAAAAATACATTTTCATTTTTTTAGGGATGGAAAAAGAAGGGGAGCTGCCCTGTACTTGCTTGCTTTGAGGCAGTCTGGCTTCCACTGCTGCTGGGTGCCTGGAAAGGAAAGACTGTGACAGCCCAAGCTGCAAATGGTCAAGACTTGTGCCAAGGAAGGGAGGAAATGGGACCCATTTGCTCATGTTTCTGTCCCTGCTTTGCTAAACCACCTTGGGCTGTCATAAATCCATTATCTCTACCCACCTCAAGCCCAAAATTATCCTTTTGAAGGGTGGAAAAGCTTTTGGGCTTGGCTACCTTCTTTTGGATTGGTTTGTCTGAGGTATTTGTCTGGGAAGTTCTCTGAGATGTCTGAAGAAAACCAGAGCTCTTCTGGAGCTTCCTCTCCTCCAGGATGTGCACCCCCAGCTTTTTGTCTCCAGAACAGAGGTGCCCCAGCCCTTGGGGCAGTTTTGTGGCTTCCTCTGGATGTGCTCCAGTAAGTTCATGGCATTCCCTGCTGAGGGTCCCCAGAGCTGGATGCACTATTTACGTGAGGGCATGCTCATGATTTCCTGTGGCACATTGCTGCCTGGTAGGCTTTTCTCTTTCCCCTCTATAATTTTTGTCTATCTGTGTGGTGCCCAGCCCAGCAAAGCTCCTCAAGTGCAGGAGAGCACTGGCCTGTGGCATCCCTGCTCTGCTGGGAGAGCTTTCCCATCTCCCTCAGGCAGTGCATGACAGCAATAGATGTAATGGACTCATTTGGATAATTTAGTACTTGCTTGGTATATCTGGTTTCTCTAGTGACGCTCTGACGTTCATGCTTGACTTCCCCACCTCTCAGATAATAAATGAAAGAGGTTTCACCTTGTTGGCAGCACTGGCATTGGGCCCATTATCTTTCCCAACATTGTGTACTCGAGAAATTAAATTACCTGGTTTCTTGGCTACCTCCCTAATGAATGCCATTAATTAATATGCTTTTCAAAGGAGGAGGTGTATTTATTCTTAATCCAAGGGAGAATCTCTTTCCTGGCCTTCCTGTGAGCAGAGTGCTCAGGTGGGAGCAAATCAGTCAATTTGCAGGAGACTTGCCCACATGGGTGCTCCCTAAACATGCCCTTCAGCTCATAACTGGTTTTATAGTGCTTCTTTTTTTGCTAAAGATCTAGTCCCAAGAGCATGCAGGTTAATGAAAAGGATGATTAACTCTGCAGGTGGTGCATCAGTGTAGCAAAGATGTGCTGCTCATGATGCAGTGAGTAGATAGATGGAAATGCAGCCTGGTCCATCGGTAGGAATTACCAGGAAAGTGTGGACCTGACACCCTCTCTCCCTTTTTTCCCTTCAGATCTTCTCTCCCCAGTGGAAGTGGCAGCCCTGCATATGGATGGGTATGGGGCTGTTAGCCCAAGTTGGGCAGAGGTGTGAAAATTTGGAGTTCAGGGGTGGCTTTGATCATTCTTCTGGATGGAACAAAATGAGCTGAACCAAGGGGGAAGAAGATCAGGGCTGGGGCAGTGGGTGCTGGGATGGTTGTCTAAGATAGGACTGGAGTGAGAATGGGGAAGTTGGGGGATATAGGGCTGAGATGGTGCCTGGCCTCCACCACCAGCAGTAGTTTTGGCAGGGTGGTAGGGAATGAATTTATACAGGTACAAATTCCCCCTGTGGAGCTGTCCTGGTGCCTTCACAAGGGAGAAGTTGAGTAGGACCTGGTGCTGCACCTGGTTCCTTGGGCTGCAGGAGCAGGCAGAGGGGTGCCAGGGCTCAGCAGGGAGAAGCAGCAGGGATGTGCTGCATGTCCCTGGGACAGGAGCAAAGCCCTGGGGATTGCTTAACCTGCTCTGATTCACGTGGTGCTGATTAGTCCCAGTGATGTCAGTGGTTCAGTTCCTGCTTCAAATCTCACCGTGGTCAATACCTCACAACACAGAGCTCTCAGGGCTCTTTACCCCTGCTGCTGAGCCTGGAGATATCTGCTTTTCTCCTGGCCTCCCTGCCACTTCTGCTGCTGCCTCTCGTTGTGATCCGTGGTGTTCCTCTTTGTGGGAAAAGAACAGTGTCCTCTGAAACACTTAAAGCTGACATGAGTCACGGTCTTCTCAGGAAACACTGGATTTTGTAGTCTTCTGACAAAGCAGACACATCAGAAAGTTTTAGCAGGCAAAGAGGTTGATCCCTCCTAGTGGAAACTTAAAACAACCCTGCACAAGATGATGGAGGCTCATGGGTGTGATGCTCCAGTACTTGGTACAGAAGGTGCTCAGAATAACTCTTCCCATGTTTGGTGGCTGGGATAACCTGTATTATGATCAGAAGGAAAAGATCCTGCATTCTTGGGGCTCAGTCTCCTATTCTCCTGGGATCAGCATGGCTTGAACTGTTAGTCTTTAAGGAAGAAGTCTCTTCAGTAGGAAGCCAGGTGCAATACCAGTAATTGTAGCTAATGCTTTAGCTAGAGCTGCCTGCACAGCTGGTTTAAATAGAAATAAATGTCCTTTAAGCTGCTTAGTTGATACTTTTGTCCCTCATGCACTGGAGTTTTACCTGTGTACACTTGAAATTCCTGATCTTATCACTTACTTTCTTATCACCTTGCTAAAAGGCAGTAGGAGAAGCAGTTGAAAATGTAATAAGTCCCTTTACCCTTTTCTCATGTTGTTTAACTCCCCTGAAGAGGATTTGGATGACATTCTTCCCAATGCTCTGTTGCACAACTCCTTTGGTGACAGAATTTGACTTCTCAGCTTCAAGACCCCTCTGTTTAAGCAGAAAGCTGCAAATAGAGATATTTTTTGAGCTTGTATTTGCTGAGTACATGCACACTCATCTTGACTTCTTAAGGACACATAATCATAGCCATAATCACAGTTCAATCTGGTTTTAATTGTCGTTAATTAATTTTTAGCAATGTTTAAATCTTGTGAATTGAAGAGATTAAAAAAAAAGAAAAGCATCTCTTTCACCAGGCTTGTTCTTTTTGGGGTTCAGTTTCATACTAACAGCATTAAAATGCTTTTTCTCAGACTCATGGCTTCTAAAATAACTTAAGGTTGTGAATAAAAATTAATGGATTACTGCATGTGTAACTTGCCAGCTGTGGGCATCAGGAGCAGATCCTGCATTTCTGGAAGAAGCCTTCAAACTGAAGGCACAGCAGCTCCAGGGAAAAGCAGATGAGGGCATCATACTCCTTGTTTCTACTGGAAGACTGATCAGAGAAAAGACCTCTGGAAAATCGTAAAATCATAGAATAGTTTGGGGTGGGAGGGACCTTAAAGCTGATCCCATCCCAACCCCTGACATGGGCAGGGACACCTTCCACTATCCCAGGATGCTCCAAGCCCCATCCTGGCCTTGGACACTGCCAGGGATCCAGGGGCAGCCACAGTAAGGAATTTCTTTCTAATACCCAATCCAATCTAAACCTACCCTTTCCAGTTTGCCGAGGCTCACTGCTGCTCTGGCACCTGGAGCTGGACAGGTGACATTGACTGCCCGTGTGGCTGAGCCTTGGGAGGTGCAGGTGAGCTCCAGGGGCTGCCCCAGGTTCCAGTGGGGTCTGTGCCTGTTTGTTCAGGCAGTGGGAGGAAGCTCTGTGCTGTGGAGACATCACACGAACACCTCTAGTGAGATGGGTTTAAGGTTATAACTTCAGTCACCTGTTCTTGACAGATATGGCGCACATATATACGTCTTTAATTTGTGGTTTTTTTTTTTTTTCCCGTGCAAAATCTGTTAAGAGCCTTCATGCTCTGTGGCTGTTTTCAAGGCTTTTTCTTACAGCCTTGAGCGAAGCAATTTCCCTAATCCTAAGCTGGAGATGGCTGTGGTAGCTGCTGGTTTGGGGCTTTTGAGGATTGTGTATTTCAGCATTATTTCCCTGCTGACGGATGCCTGCGGTTCCCGGGGACCAGGGGCTGCTGCTGCTCTCTGTGGGA
>VZTT01024077.1:45695-133068 GCA_013400855.1 Buphagus erythrorhynchus
CCGCGTGTTTTTTTTTTTTTTTTTTTGCTAGGAAATATTTCTCTCGGCTAAACCCCGTTCTACCAGCAGAGGCCGGTATGCCCATGTGCTTGGGAGCAGCGAGCTCCCACCAAAACCCGCGGACGTACTGAATAAAACCTTTACAGAGATGCTCTCTGTACCCCCAGCATCCCCAAACTGCCTCTCTCTGTGCCCCTGCATCCCACAGATGGGATTCCCATGCGGGACTTGTTATTTGAGTAAAAAAAAAATTAAAAAAAAAAAATAAAAAAAAATTAAGAAAAGGTAGTGAGTAGCCAGGTGGGGTGGAATAAAAAGCCAAGCTGAGGGTAGGTTTGATTAAACCTGCCATGGCTGTGCTGCAGCACCGGCCAGCAGCTCCCACAGCATCTCCTCTGCCCAGCCTGGGCATCACTCATGTGCGTGGCAGAGAAATTAAATGTCTCAACTAAAGGAATCCTTCGGAATTCTTTTTTTATGGCGGTAAATAAATTCATTTTCCAAGCGAGGTGGACTCTGTGAGTATATATGTAATAAGTATGTGATGTGCTGGGCTGCAGGGAGTGCTTCCAAGAAACTATCCAGAGATGGGGGCAGAGCCTGCTGTAATGCCAAGAA
Organism: Buphagus erythrorhynchus; assembly: GCA_013400855.1. Classification (NCBI taxonomy): domain Eukaryota; kingdom Metazoa; phylum Chordata; class Aves; order Passeriformes; family Sturnidae; genus Buphagus; species Buphagus erythrorhynchus. Next base: position 46,314 of record VZTT01024077.1, read on the forward strand.
TACACACGGGGGAAAAAAACCCAAAAAAGACATCTGAGGCTGTGTGCCTGCTATTTCAGATGCCCTGGGCAGAGCACTGAGTGCTTCAAACTCACCCAAAGCTCTCATAAATGGAGGTTAATGTTGCCCTTTTTTTCCCCATTCTACCTCAACCTGAACCCCCCACTGGACCCACGGGGGGAAGCAAATTAAAACAGCTGGTTCATAAAACATCTGGGAAAGTGCTTTGCCTGTAGCTGACCTAAGTCTTGCTGTCTCCCCCTTGCAGCCACTTTCTTTGCCTTCATCTCCATGGGCTGCGTTGGTTGCCAGGAGAGCACTTAATAAACAGACTGTGCATGCAGACACCATTATTTTTTTATTTTTATTTTTTTCTTTTTAATTTTTTCTTTTTATGCTTTTTTTTTAATTTTGCCCCCAGACTGTGCAAGAAAAATGAGAAAACAATCTTCCCCAACCATAAGTGCAGAGCAGAATGTATTGAAAAGTAACTTCTGAAACAGGAAGCTTCCCTGAATCTGCTTTGGGAAGGAGACTGGAGCAAATGTTTCTAAGGTTTCTTTGGGATGTGTCAGCCATGTTGCATGGCACATGGGTACAGGCATGTGGATTTTATGGTAATCAGTGCAAAATAGGAGTAACAGAGAAGAGAATGAACTAAAGAAAAGGTGCGTTGATACATTGCCTAATATTTAGGTAGTAATTTTTATTATTAATCATATAATTACCTAATAATGGATAATTCCAGGTTTAGCAATGGATAGGTTTCCACACCTTAGGAAAAAAAGTTTACTGGTGAGTCAGGACCTCAAAAAGACAAATTTTAACTTTTGTACTCTACCAAATCTGTTGTAATTCAAGAAGTCTCCTGGAACATGATGCTCTGCTGGGTTCTGGCCGGAGTCTTTTTGGGAGGGAGGATTTGGGAGAATCTCTTGCTGAATGTGGAGTTAAAATATAAACCCAAATAAATATTGTTGACAGTTGTAACTAATGGTTCTCACCGATAGCTCGGTTGCTTTTCTGGTAGTTCTTTATGCACCAATAAATCCTATTGTTCTTCTCCCAGCTGTTATTCACAAAAAGTACAAAAGCGAGATGGAGCATTCTCGGCACATTTCTTTTTAATTAAAATGAAGCGACAGACAAAGGAAGAGTGTGGAGCAAAGCTGGATCAAGACATGGTAAATGTCTCTTCTCCCCCATCACTTCAGCCTGTTTGATGGAGGAGATTTATCTCTGGCTTTCACCTGAAGTCCTGCTCTACTGCACCAGGACAAAATGAAGTGCAAGGCTGGAGTTCTCTTAGAGGGATGGTTCTCCCTGGCACAGCTGTCCTGGTGCTCCGGGGTGCTTTTAGTGCCTCAGATCATTCTTCATGACACATGAGGCATTAATTGCAATGTTTCTGCAAAGTAGCTGGGTTTTGTCCCTCTCTGGGGCTGCACCAGCCTGAGGCTGCTCCCAGAGGTGCCAGGAGCATCCTAAATCTGAATCTCCCAGTGCAGGAGGAGGAAAAGGCATTTCTCCTACTCCAACAGTTCTGCTGTTAAAGGCAGGTAACTTTTTTCTTTCTCAGTGAGGTTGGTTTAACACTGGCACAGGGAGCCCAGAGCAGCTGTGGCTGCCCCTGGATCCCTGGCAGTGTCCAAGGCCAGGTTGGACAGGGCTTGGAGCAGCCTGGGACAGTGGGAGGTGTCCCTGCCCATGACAGGGAATGGACCAAGATGAGCTTTAAATGTCCCTCCCAACCCATCCTGTGAGACTCTGCTGTCAGCATTTTGCTGTGTAGAGCTGGAGCTGTTTGGAGCAGCTCTCAGGGACTCGATGTGATTAATTGTTTACCTACTGAAAACATAACAAAGATATGAGCCTCACTTTTCTCAGGGATTCCATGGTTTTTATTTTTCTGAAGGCATGTTTTTATTCTGTGCTGTGGATTTTTTTTTTCCTTCTTCTTCTTGCTGGAGAGGGCTGGCTTTTCCACACCCGAAACCTAAAACCATCTTGCAAGTTTAAGCCGAAATATTTATGCCTGCAATTTCTGCTTGTGTGCTGATGGCTGTCCCAGAGAGGGGAAAGGTAACAGTTAGGAATACACTGAGCTGCAAAGCATCTGTCTGGGAAAATGTGCTGCCTCATCAAATACCCCTGGGAACCTTGGGGCTGGCACCATCCACGTGCCTGGGCAGTGCTTTTGGAGCAGTGTGCCCTTGGTGCCTGCTGAGACAATTGTTCCATGCCTGCTCTCAGAAGTGACATGCAGAGATGCACTATCTGCCTTTCTGCTGCTTTCCAGAAAATAAGGACCTGGAAATAATCAGGGTATTTCAGGCACGATGCAGCTCCTGTGGTGCTGACATCCTGGGAGTTTGGCAAGCTGGAGCTGTATCATAGGGGACAGCAGTGATTATTTTATTTTCTTTATGATTTTAAGAGCCTGGAAAAGCCATTCTCATGTTTAATCCTGAACCTGTGCTTTAACCTACTTGGAAGCTCTCCCTGAATAATCCACTTTATGATCCTTAATAGAAAGAATTTCATTCAGCAAACAGAGGCCATTAAAAATACAGCACTTTCTAAAATATTATCCACATTAAATTGTGGGAGACTGGTGCCAAATGACTGCTAAGGAGGGGGGACAGACCCACACCAACCCTGCAGCCTCTGGGCCTGGTGCTCTCCACCCACTTCTTCCCAGGGCAGTGCCACTGCCATCCTGTGTGTGGGCTGCACATCCTGCCATCAAAACATCTGTTCCTTGTGCTCCTGATAACCCAACCCTCCTGCCATCCTCTCCTTCAAGCTGGGTCATGGAAGCCCCCAGTTTTATCATGTACATGAAAGTTTTAGAGTTTTAAATCATGTACATGAAAGACCCATCATGAATGAAACCTCTGACTTACTGATAGTATATCATTAACCTGGGCAGCACACCATCAAGCAAATCACATTTAATTTATCACTTGAGGAAGCTGTGGGCTGAGTTATCCCACAGACAGAGTGGGTGGTGCAGGAGGTTCTGCATCATCATCCTACAACCCTGCCATAAATCCAGCTCTTCCCTTACTGGAATTTAAAGCCAGGCTGACTGCTCTGCTTGCTTTATATACACTTCATCTTCACTGGAGAAATTCAGTATGTTTTTTTCTAAACCACAGTTTAATAAAAAACTTAATTTTCTGCGATAAAGCCCATAACAGCACCTTTGAAGAAAATAGAAGATATTATTTTTCTTCTTTTCTGTTCTCATTCTGTCAGACTTTAAATCATCAGCTCCTGACTGCAGCTGAGATTGATCCAATCTCATGGTGTTTGTCCTTCCCTTATCTGCCATGAGAGCCTGCTGGAACCCAGGGCACAAGTGGGGTGCTGGGCACAGTTTATGCTGCAGTGTCCTTCCAACTGTGCTGTTACATCATTTATTTTTCCTGTCTCTCTCTCCTATCTCTCCTCAATATTTGCCCCTGGAAGCAATCAGATGGGCATATTTGTGCTTGTGCTCAGTTATTAATCTAAGTTTTGCTTCTATTTGGTTGGCCAACACAGGCTGTTATCAGGGCAGCTTGCATCCAGCACACTCAGTGGCTTCTTCTGACTGTTGTATTTATTTATTATCAATATATGGAGGTTCTGGTGGTAGGTACAGCACAGTAATGGGCTGGAAGAACTGGTTGCAGGGGTGAACTGTTACTGCCATGACATCTCAAGGCAGAGGTCCTGAGGGTATTTGTCTTTTCTGGTCACTGGCCTGGCTGGCCAACAGAAAAAAAAAAAATCCATGTGAAGTTGAGACCACTGTTATCAGTAAGGTGATCCTGACACCATGAATAATAGAGAGGAAATACAGACCAGTGAGATATGGTTGCTTGGTGGGTCTCCTTTTTCACCTGCCCATCTGTCTTATAACCACATGACTGGGCAGCACTAAGTAATTTTTCATGAGGTTTCTGAAGCTGCTACATGCCATGAGGAGGAGAAATGTCTTTGTTTTTCCCTTGCCCTGGGCTGGCATATGAAGGACAAGGAGAGACTTGACCACGTGCTCTCATCTGACCAATTTTCTGGGGAGCTACAACCTTGATTGGCACATCCTGATACCCTAGACCCAGATTGTCAACTGACCCTGGGTAGAGGCTGAGGCAGCTCTGAAAAAAGAGGAGAAAGTTCTCAGCACACACCAATGAATAAATAATAGTAAGGAAAAGGAGAGAAACCCCAAAGACAAGGAGAGGCAGAAGAGACAGGAAGGTGCCTCAGTCAAGGAGGTGAAGCAAGGCAGGAAGAGGCAGAAAGAGAGTGGGGTTAGGAAGGGACTCTGGGACATATCTGCACTGAGCCAGGGAGGAGGAAGGACTTTGTGAAACAAGGGCAGCCCAGCCCAGGCAGGGAGAGCAAGACTAAAGGACTTTGGCAGCTGGAAAGGTGGCAGAAGATTAAGGCAGTCCCAGAGTGCAGTTAAAAGGGCAGGTGTGCAAAACAATGACATGAAAGAAAAGACTGAAAAGAAAAAAACAGAAGAGGAGGAAGAGGAGGAGGAAGAGGAAGAGGAGGTAGTGGAAGAGGTAGCTGAGGTAGCTGAGGTAGCTGAGGTAGCTGAGGAAGATGGGGAAGATAAAAGCCAGGAGAAAAAAAGCAAGAAGAAATCAAAGTCTGAGGACTCAGAGATTGATGGGGAAGTGAAGAAAAAGAAAAAGAAAAAATCCAAGAGAAGAGAATATAGCAGTGAGGATGAAGATGACTATGAGCGCAGGAAGAAGAAGAAGAAAAAAGGCAAAAAAAGCAAAGACAAGAAGAAGAAGAAGGGTGATAAGTCCAAGAAAGGAAAGATAGATGATAACTTTTTGGAGATGTATGAACAGGAGCTCCGGGACTACCATTCAGACTCCTCCAATGCCACGGAAGATGAATACAACAAAAAAAAAGGTCAGCTCCACCTTTCCCCTTTCCCCTCTTGAACAGGCACTGTTGGCCCTGCCAATGCCCTTGCTGGGTCCTTCCTGGGGTGCACTAGTTATTCCTATGTGGGTCATATTTTAGTTAAATAAGTAATTTAACTGTTTGAGGTGTCGCTGACAGGTTGTGTCTGTACGAGCTTTTCTGTTTACGCAGCCGCTTTGCCGTGTGTGTGGTGCTGCTGTAATTACATTCTCCTAATTAATATTTGCATTGTGGGGCTGTGCAGAAGCTGCAATCAGCAGGCTCCCCCTGTGTAAGCAGGATCTGTGGCAGAGGTGCATGGTCCTGACCAAGCAGAAGCAGCAGGAGCGTGCTGGGGATTTCAGCAACCAGATGGGTGGAACACTTAGGATGGATGTAGAAGCAGGAGGTCCAGCACACCAGATTTCTGGCTGTTTTAAAGCAACCAAATAGGCTGGGAAAATATCAGAATTAGCCTCTAAACCTTAATACTTGTGTTGTTACAATAAATAGTCCTCTTGTTTCAGAAGCAGGCTGTACTTTGGTTCAATGCATGGTGAGCTGTGCCCCAAGTTCCACCAGAGGAGGTTTGGATTGGACATTAGTAAAAAAATTCTTCATGGAAAGGCTTGTGAAGCTCTGGCACAGACTGCCAAGGGCAGTGGTGCAGTCTTCAATCCCTGGAAGGATTTAAAAGCCATGTGAATGTGTCACTTGGGGACATGGGTCAGTGGTGGTCTGACAGTGCTAGGGTATGGCTAGACTCAATGGTCTTGGAGGGCTTTTCCAACCTAAAAGATTCTGTGATTCTGTGACTTAAGGTTCCAGATGATTCACTCAGCTTCATGAGAAGACCATGTGTAGCTCCACGATTAAAAGCAAAACCCTTGGCAGGTTGGCAGGAGGATGCCCCCACGCACAGTGAGGTTATCCCCCTGTCAGGGAGGTGGGCAGCAAAGAGGTCGTGGATGCTGAGGGGTGGCACCAGCAGCCAGCAGCTGCATCCAGGTGTGCCTGGGACAAGCAGGACACTTCACCTCTCATCACTGCTGTTTCCCCATCACAGTGGCAGTCACAGCACGTGCTGTGTGTGGAGACTGGGAGAACTGAGGAGCAGTAAAGCACTCCACACTCGTGGTGTGGCTCCAGGTTAACTGCACCTGGTGGTTCCTGCGGTGGTGATGAGTGGCTGGGGAAAGAAAAATTGTTCCATTCCTCTGGTGCAGAGAAGTGGGTCCCTCACAGATACGCTGCATTTTAAGCCATGCACAAAACCTGCTTAATTTGTGATGGCCCCTGAGGGGTAGGGAGGTTGTCCCACCTCATACTACACTTTTTTTATATACTTGAGCAATAATAATCTGCATTTTTCAAAGACAGAAACTACAGCAAATGTTTGTAATAATTTCTCCATGGTCTTCTGATTTTGGATATTGGGAAGAAATTCTTGGCTCTGAGGGTGGTGAGGCTTTGGCAGAGGTTGCCCAGAGAAGCTGTGGCTGCCACATCCCTGGAAGTGTCCAAGGCCAGACTGCACAGGGTTTCAGCTATTCCCTTTACCATGCATCATGCTGTTATTCTTACTATTTTGAATCAAAAAAGCAGATTTTTTTGGTGTGATGTATTTGGAGGCTGCTGCTGCCTTTCTCCCAAAGGGCCACTGAGTGAAATGACTGCTGCTGGTCAGGCCCTGGAGAGTTGTGTGACCTCTGCAAAAGCCTCCCAGAAGCTTTGGGGATGTCAGCTGCCTTTGGTGCTGGTGAATATTCAGCAGAGATATATTTCAGTCCACAAGCTGTGATTCCTCTTGGTGTAAAAAAAGAAAAGAGAGATGTTATAAATGTTTTATAAGCAGGGAGTCAATGCTGCCTGTGTCATCTGATGTCCTCTTTATCTTATTGTATTAGCAAACAAGAGGAGGGATCCCCCCATCACGTTCAATCGATGACTGAAGAACAAGGCAAATCCAGCTCCTGGGGGCAGGAAAACAAAAGATATCAAGTGACTGGGTGATAGTGTATCTGAGAAAATTAAAGCAGAGATGGCAGGCATTTTTAACTAAATCGCAGCTGTTGTCCATTCCTGTGATCATGGTGTTAATGAGATTGGTTATTTATTAATAAGCGTTTGCAAAGTTATTTCTACAGTAGAGTAAGGAAAGCTGTAGGGAGACTTTATTGTGGCTGTTCAGTGTTTACAGGGGACTTGAAAGTAAGATACAGAGAGGCTTTTTACCAAGGGCTGTAGTCACATGATGAGGGGGAATGGCTTTAAACTTAGAGGGTTTAAGGGAGAAGTTACTCTCTGTGACTGTGGTGAGGCCTTGATGCAGGTTTTTCAGAAAAGCTGTAGTTGAACCATCCCTGGATGTGCTCAAGGCCAGGTTGGATGAGGATTGGAGCATCCTGGGATAGTGGAAGGTGTCCCTGCCCAGGGCAGGGGCGTGGGACTGGGTGATCTTTAAGGTCCCTTCCAACCCAAACCATTCTAGGGTCTTGAACTGCCAATAACAGTGCAAATGGCCTGTTGTTTAACAAACATTTAACCAGTGGAATCAATGACTTTAAAGAGCAATAGGTATCCAGAGAGTGTCCACACTGCTCCCAGACTGCCCAAACCATCATTAAAGCTTCTAGGTGACACATGGCTGAGGTTCAGGTGTCTTCTAGAGACAAATCCTTTAGAGGAATTTTTTTTTTTTTCCCTCTTAGTATCTCAGGTCTTGTCTGTGATAGGGAAGAGCGAGGCTGGCATGATTATTCATACTCCCACTCAAGTTTGTGGTCATAGAATTTTGAAGGAAGGGATTGAATGTCTCTATCTCTTTTCTGGGTGAGTCCTGCCAAAGTCACGGATGTGTCTGTGTTGGTAGGAAGAAAGAAAATGTTTCTCTTTCCAAACTTGATTTCATGTCATTAAATGTGTCTTCCCTCTGGCTGAATCAGTATCTCCTTCCTGTCCTGTGTCACAGCAAAATGCTGATGACTCAGGAGAACTTCAAGCTTCCCTCTTTGATGTGGCTCACCATGAGGAATAACTCACTTCAGAGGATAACAATCCATTTTTTTGAGGTCCTCATGATGATAAAATTCTCTATTTTTCTTTTCACTCCTCCTTTTTTTTCCTACCAAGTTTCAGATATGGATATTATGGATATTATTATGCATATTATCTGTAAGTGGTGGAATCATCATCCCTTGAAGTGTTCAAAAAACCATACGGATAGGGCACTTGAGGACACTGGTTGCTGGTGGGCTTGGCTGTGTAGGGGAATGGTTGGTTGGTGGTCTTAGAGGGCTTTTCTAACCTCAGGAGTTCTGTGATTCTCTGCTGTTTTGTCCTTCTTGCACAATGGGTCAAGCTGGACTTCAGTGATCTGAGCAGTATACCAATCATAACCTGAAGAAAGCTACTCAAAAAATGCATATTTTTGTTAACATCTTGCCTCAAATGGTGATGGAAGGGAGAAAGAGCCTCTGTTGATTTGTAAATAGATATGCAAGCTGCTCATCACTTCCTTTGATGTGTGCCATTGGATTTATTGTGTTCTATTTATCACACCATGGTCATGATTGTTGTGTTCCTTCAGCAACTGCTGCAAAGGCTTACTCAGGAAAAGCACTTCAGGACATGCTGAGCTTATTGCTAAGTTCTGTTTAATGAAATTTAGCAGGAGTGGAGGAGAGCAAGTGCTGTGTAGTGGCCAGCTCTTCCCTGTGCTCTGTACAGAACTGTGGTGATGCTTTTACAGACAATCATCAATTGCAGAATCACCTTGTGTGCACCCTGCACCCACTGATCTTCCCCAGCTGAGGCTTTGATTAATATTCTGAGTCAGGATGAACAAGGACTCCTCTTTGGAAGACAGATATTATTTTTACACCTTGGCACTAAAATGAGCTTGGGTTTTAGGCATAAAACATTCTGAGGAAAGCTTTGTGCCAGTGGCAATTTCATGTCTCGTGATCCAGTGGGAGATGCAAACTGTGCTACTGAGAGAAGGTGGTTCTGAACTCTCCTTGGAGTAATGGATCTCATCTGCTTGCCTCCCAGGGTCTCTCACAGCTGCAAATGACCACAGAAAATAGGTATATTGAAAAGTTTAGATAGTTTTAAACATTTGTTAGAGGTGTGTACAAGCCTGGAATAGAGAACTTCTTATTCTTATTATTGAGTCTTCCAGTGCCTGAAAGGAGCCCACAGAAGAGTTGGAAAGGGACTATTTACAACAGCCTGGAGTGACAGGACTATGGGGAATGACTTCATACTAAGAGAGGGTAGGTTTAGAGTTAGATGTTAGGAAGAAATTCTTCTCTGTGGAGGGGGTGAAACACAAGACCTCCCATCCCTGAAAGTGTTCAAGGGCAGCTTGGATGGAGCTTGGAGCAGCCTGGGACAGTGGAAAGTGTCCCTGCCCAGGGCAGGGAGCTTGGGACTAGGTTGTCCTTAAGGTCCTTTGCAACCCAGGCCATTCTATGATTCTATGAACTATCACAGAAGTTCACTATTGTGTGACAGAGCAAGCCAATACTAAATTAGTTGTGATACTGAAGTGTCGATTAGTTTTGGGAGCACTTGATAATAACTTTTATGTAGGTGCTAAAAAATCTTTGTGCCTATCTATTAGACACCCCTGCTACACACTTGTGTATTCCCACTGGAGAAGTGAAGTGGCCTGGAGGTGTCATGCTGAAACAGGGCCTTGCAAATTGGAAATGAGTGATTAAAATGCTGGGACAGGGGCTTTGCAAAGTCCATGATGAGCCATCGACTTGGAGCAGGGATGTCACTAGTCACTGGTGTGGAAAATCAGTGTCATAAAGCAGATGAATGCAAATAAACCTTTTTGGAGCAGGTTCTTGCTGTTGTCTGGAGGTTTGCAGATGTCACCTTTCCTCCACAGGTGTGTGTTTGGCCAAGTGCAGGCACAGAGCTGGGGGGAGAGAGCCCTTGTGCTCCCCCACCTCCCCCTCTGCCAGGGCAGGACCCTGAACATATGCAGAATTCATTCTTGTTAGGCCCACATGATCCATTTGGGATGGCTCAGTCCAGCTGGCAGCCCCAAAAACAGCATCCAGGAACAGCTGTGGGTGCCAGGCTGCCAAAGGCACAGCACAGCTGATGTGAAACCCACACCCCCGAGCAGGAGCTGCAGCTTCCCAGCACTGCTGCTCTCCTCACACCCAAAACAATCAGATCCGAATGGAGTGGAGAGTTCAGTTTTATACAGCTCAGTTTTATACCCTTAATTGCCTGTGGGTACCTTTTAGATTGAGGGTTTGGGTTTGGACTTGAATAGAAAACGCCTGAGTGTTTCTGGAGAGGAACTGAACGAGTTTGCACTGAGAATAATGTTAAATGCAGATGTTAAATGTTAAATGTTAAATGTAGATCAGTATGCTCAGTCCTAGATGTGCTCCCCCCAACCCAGGTATCCCATCAGTCTGGATTCAATTATCTGTAGCATCCAAGGAGCCCTCTCTGAGGAAGTTGACCTTTAGAAGATGCAGGACTAGAACTTGATCACATTGGAATAATTCAAGAATATTTGGGGTTTTTTACCTTTCCCTTTTCCCTTGTATCCCTCTTCCCTTTTCTCCCTTTCAAATAGAAATACCTAAGTCTTTAAAACATCCAAGATTTTCCTGGGTAGTTTTTCATTCTCTGGTTGCAGAAAGAGAACTGAGGAGATGCTTTTGCTCACAGGTACAGCAGTTCCTCCACTGGTACATCAAATTCCCAGTTTCAGGACTGCACTGATATTTTAAGGATCATTAGTTTTGTTCCCATTTTTACTTTGTTAAATATACATCTTCTAGGCCCTCTGTGAAGCTGTTTATCATCCTGTCCTTGGGAATTTGGACTAATATCTGAATACTCTTCCATTAAAACAGCGGAATTGCATCCTTCAGGATCGAAAGTCTGGGCAAAAAGTAATACTGAGCTTCAAGCACAGAGAGGGGGCCAGGGCAAAACAGTATTTTATTCCAGCACAGAACAATCCTACAGCCTCAGGTGAGGTGGCTTATCCATCTGAGCCCCAGGAAAGCAGAGTCTCATGGTGGGTTTGGTGTCAAGAGCCTCTGATCACTGCTGACATGTGGTGGGTTACTGAGGGTTTGTTTCAGCTGTCAAAGTTCAATCAGGATGTAGCTTCCAGAATCACAACAATGTTTTTGTCTGGTTTAGGCCTCCTCTTGGCTGGCTATTGCTGCTCCAAGAAATATTTATTTATTGTGCAGCTATTTCTCCAGGCATTGTCAGAGGTTTCCTCTTCCTTGCAACACAGTGACACAAATACCTGAAAGGCTTAAAGAAAGCCTGAAAATAATAATTGTGGCTTTTGTTAATGGATTGCCATATACTGCAAGGCAGGCTGGACGCATTTCACTGAGGAGCTGTGCATTGTTGCTGTAATTGAATGTGGTTGTTGGAAACTAGGTCTTTTTGGCACTTTGTCACCTGATGTTCAGACCTGTTGTATTTTTCACCATTAGTTTGGAGTTCTGCATTTTATAGACATCTGTACTGTAGTAAGTATGTCAGCCAGCCTTTCTCTGTGAGCTGCAAGTGTTAATTAGGGCATATTTGTAAAGAAGGCAGAGGTAGGAGGTGGGAAGGCTATAGCCATTTTTTTTTAATTCTTTCTAAGGTGCTACTTGAATAGTAGAAACTCTGTGTCATGACTGCTTAAAATGGGGAGTTGTTATTTATTCCTAGAATCATAGAATCCTAGAGTGGTTTGGGCTGGAAGGGACCTTGGAGGTTACATAATTCCAATGCCCTGCCATGAGCAGGGACACCTTCCACTGGACAAGTTTGCTCAAAACCTCACCCAACCTAACTCATAACAACATCAAACAATGCTCAGTGTAGGTAACACACATAACTTTTATTTATTACAAGCTTCTGTAAGGCATCCTTCCCTGCTTATGCCAAGCATCAGCCTGAAACACAGCTAGAAATCAGCTCCCAGGAGCAAAATGTGCTGGTTCCTCAGCCAAGAGATGCCAAGGGTGTTCCCTTGCAGGCAGTGTGCCTGCTGTGGGGTGGCTGTCTGGGCTCACAGTGTCACCCAGCCCTCACCTGCTGGTGGCTTTCCCAGCTGTTGACTCAGTGGCTTTGCCAGCTGTTCCCTCCTGAACACATTCCTGTTGTTTTCAGTGCCTCAAGCCAGGCAGTTTTGAAACACGTTGGTGTGGGTGTGTTTTTCTCTGTGAAAACAGCTCAGCTGTTCTGTGGAATGAAAGGCTGTGAGAAACGTCTTGCCTTGCTCGTGTCAGGGAACATCCAACACCCAACACCTGCAATGCCTCCAGGCCAGAGACACTGGGCAGGAGTGGGCAATAAAAGGATCTTTGGTGAAATTGCTCTTCCTCCTACCTGGGTGCTGGGGCCAGAGTTGGCAGCAAGGAGAGTGTCTCTCCTTGATCCTGATTTTTCTCTGCCTAGGTGACTAGAAGGAGGTGGGGATCTTGTTAGAGTCTGGTGACATAGAACATAGGGGCACAGAGTGGTTTGGGTTGGAAGGGATCTTGAAGATCATCCAGTGCCACCCCCTGCCATGGGCTGGGACACCTTTCACTGTCCCAGGGTGCTCCAAGCCCTGTCCAGCCTGGCCTTGGACACTTCCAGGGATCCAGGGGCAGCCACAGATTCTCTGAGCAACCTGTGCCAGGGCCTGCCCATCCTCTAAGGGAAGAATTTCTCCCCAAAATCTCATCAAACCCTGCCCCCTGGCAGTGGGAAGCCATTCTGTGCATCCTGTCAGTCCAGGCTCTTGTCCTACATCTCTCTCCAGCTTTTTCATAAGCTCCCTTCAGGTACTTGAAGGCTACTGGAAGGTCAGCCCAGACCCTTCTCTTCCCCAGGCTAACCTATCCCAATTCCTTCAGCCTTTCCTCATAGGAGAGGTGCTCCATCCCTCTAATCACAGACATGACAGACAGCAGGGAATTACTTCCAGCTGCATCCTGCAGACACATTGCTCTACCGCAGACTTTGTTCAGGACTGTAGATAAAATCGATTTCATATTTTACCCAGGCTGTGCTATACACCACCCATTGGACAGAAATTTCTCATGTTCTTGTCAATAGTGGTGACTCAGAGACTCCCCATGTCCTGGCAGGTCCTTTTTGCCTCCAAGAGATGATGAAAGAAATGGAACAGGTTTCTGCTGTGTCTCTCTCCCCTGAGGCACAATGTTTTCCTCCAACACAATTTAAGCTTGAATAAAAAAGATGTTGATTGCTAGACTAATTCTGCTTTACTGTTCCAGCAAAGAACTAGGTGTTTTTCCCTGGTAGTGCTCAGACAAAAATACTCTTTAAGTGGTAGCTGGAGCACCAGATGAATTGAGTTTGGCTTCCTACAGTGCATGAGAATGAAATGTTGATTTTTACAATAGCTGATTAAGTAAAACACACTCTAAACCCTCACTGCTCTGCCTGTGGGAACAGGCAGGACAGTGTTCAGCTTTGGATTTATATTTTAAGAGATAGATAGTATTTCAGAGCTCAAGATAATGATACTTGTGTGTACCAGCACTAAGTTTGCTTAGAAGAAAACCTCCCTAATTCATGTCAGTGACAAGTCTCAAAATGCAAGATGCCATTAATTCTGCAATTCCTTGTGTAAACTATGAATAGCAAAATGTGTAACAGTGTGCAACCAGTCCAAATATTTGTGGAAAAAAAATCCCTCTCTTTTGCTTTGAATAATTAATTTGGCATCCATGCCAGACTCAAAAGCTTCTTTCCATGAAGCATATAAAGAGCAGGCAATCTCTCACAGAGTGTGAGGCCCAAATCTGCTCACAGTTCTGAGGTACGAATCCAAAGCCATTGTGCTCAAGTCAATGGAGTTAGTCAGGATTTGCTTCAGAGTGAATGAGAGGAGAATTTGACTCATTTTGTGTATGGCAAGAGATTATTGCACAAATTGTGGCTCGCTAAAAACAAACAGGCTCTGATTTAAAACGCTCCTCTTTGTGGTGGGTAAAGGATGGTCCTGATTAAAGTATGTAACTGATATGTTCACATGCACAGAGCATTGTTTTGTCAAGCATAATCTGTAACAATCAGCACAGGCCCTTAAAAACTTCCAAGTATTTTGCATAAATGTCAAGGTACTCCTCAGGTGCTCCAAGACAAACACGCTCCAAAGTGCTTCAGGAGCAGCCAGAGTGATTGGTGCTTTGCATGAATCAACATGAAAGTGAATATTGAGAATAATCAGCGAATTCCCAGCTGGAAGTGCAGCGAAGTGCAAACAGCCATTAGTGCTGCTGAGGTAAATGCATCCTGCTAAACAGATGCATCTGAAGGTAGCAGCTTCAAAGCAGTTGGTGTTGATTTGGGCTGATATTCCAGATGAAACACAGAATCCCAGAATGGCTCAGGATGGAAGGGACCACAGTGGGTTCCATCTCCTTGCCCAAGCAAGAGCTTGCCAGAGCACAGGGCGAAGGGTTTTGTCCAGATGGTTCTGGAATATCCCCAGTGTGGGAGACTCCACACCCTCTCTGGTCTCTGTTTCAGCCCTTGGTCACTGCACAGTGAAGAAGTTCTTCCTCATGTTCAGATAGAACTTCCTGAGCATCACTTTCTCCCAGTTCCTCTTGTTTAATTGCTCTGCTTCACTGAGAAGGGCCTGGTCCATCCTCTGACACATCCCTTCAGAGATCTGTGGTTTTTTGCTTTCCCTCTTCCTTCTCCAAATTCCTCACTATCTTTCCTGTCTTATTTCACCTGCTTAATCATTCTTGAGGCACAACCTTAATTTTTTTTTTTTTTACCAAGGGCCAGTCTTGCTGGACAGAAATTAGCCACCAGCTCTGTTCTCCATATTCACCTCATGAGAACGTGACCTGACAGGACCTGCAGTCACTGCCATAATTAATGCAGAGCAATACCATGTTGTTGGAGTCAGAAAAACCTGGATTTGTCAGCCAAAACACTCATCTGTCCTGGAAATATTCCTTTCTTGGGCAGCTAAGGGAAGTTTCCATGCTCTTGGTTAAAGTGTCCCAGTCTGCACTTGTCAGTGTTTATAGTTTTACAGTAATTTTAGAAGTCATTTCGAAGCAAGTGTTTCTCTGCTTTCATCATTGAATGGATGGATTTATATTAGCCCCCTTCATATTTATCATCTCCTTCTGCAAGACAAGGAAAGGGGGTGTGAGTGTTTCCAGCAGCGATGCAATGTAACTCGATACTGATTTTATGCTGCCTGTATCCTGCGCTTGAAATGACCAATTCTGAATGCTTATTTTCAACAAAGAAAGTACTGTCTGTAATTTCTTTTATTGAGCTTGTATTTGCCTGAGAAAAGCAGTAATGGATTTGCAGTTCATAGCAAATCAGCCCTGTTTAGCTTGCTGGAACCTTCACCAGCTTCTGAAGCCTTCGTGCTGGATAGCTGAACAATGGAGTCAGCTGGGGATTCAATATCTACCAGAGGAGATAAGTGAACTAAATTCCACTTGATTGAGATAATATTTGGAACAAAAGAGCCTGTATCAGTAAGTGTATTAAAGCTTTGTATTGACTCTGCCTGGCCCACTGGGAGAAAAGCAAGATTTGGAGGCTGGGCTGAAAGTCAAGCATTCCCATATTAAAACTTTGGATTTCTGTAACTTGGCCATGATCTGAGCACTCAGAATAGACTCACTTTGACCTTGGGGAGGGGTTGTTTGCCACCTAAAAGCACCTTGATGTGGGTATCTTCCTGTGAGCAGAGGCCCATGCAGCACGATGACCAGACTGGGGTCCAGCCCCTGCTCTCTTCCTTGGTGGTCTCTCTCTGTGGCTCCTCCACACAGAGGCTGCCATAAATTCAAACATTGCTAGGAAAAGCATTCAGGAGTACCACAGACCACAGAGTGATTGGGATTGGAAGGGACCTTTAGGAATATTGAATTCCAAGCCTTTGCCACAGGCAGGGAAGCCTTCCACTAGAGCAGGTTGCTCCAAGCCCCACAGCAGGAGCATCATCAGAATGCTGGCTTCATGATCTGACCACCTGGATGAAGCTTGGGTGAAGACCTTTGGGGATCCTGTCCATGGCTGAAGGGAGGTGAACCACCAGTGAAGATATTTGGAGACATGGAGATGTCATGGTTTACACCTTATGTTTGACCAAGAATGAAGTAGGGGCATCGTGGGTACAAAGTCATACATGGAGAGACCAAGAAGCCTTTGCCAAAATACATCTCAGTATGTTAAAACAGCAGGAATATGTAAAAGGAGTTGGTTTTTTACATCACAGAAGCCAAAATTTACTGCAAAGCTCTGAAGAAGCACCATGGAAGAAAGTCTTTGGTGAGCATTAATGCCCATGGTCCAGAAAATAATCATGGGGTGGACCCTCCATGAGAACTCAGATCTTTGAGTGATGAAAAGTATGAAAAATAGGGTCTCAAAATGGGAAGATTAGAAATACAGTGAGGGCATCCAAAAAGGAAGTAAGGAACTTGGTGGGAAGATGTATGAAATTTATATGATACCTGAGAGTTTAATTTCTGTATTTTCCTAATGTTCCCTGTCACAGCTGCAGCATTGAAGTAGTAGATTTGATCCTTCTAACCTAGATGCCAGCTTTGGTTAGGTATCTTCCATAGATATCCAATTTCAAGCATTTTAGTTAATTCCATTTTATTGTCCTAAATCACAAAATACAAGGTATTTATGCTTGGGATTTGCTAACACTGGACATGTTCTCTCAAAGCCAATTATGCAAATATCCAATTATTCAGGAACAAAATTGAAGGTGGTTATGAAATGTCACTAACCTACAGGTCTTGTTGAACTATATCATGGATGCTTTTCCCAGCAAAAGGGCTGGGGCATAAAATGATGATCCCCAGCTCAGTATTCTTTTCTGCCTGCTGGGCCCTCAAGCTGCAGAGCAAATATGACACCCATTAGCTGTTAGGGGCTGATAAAAAATTGAAGAAAAAAAGTGCAAAGAAAAGAAGCAATCCTGAATTTGTACTGCTGAGCTTCCATGCCTTTGAAGGAAGTGGCTAAATAATCTGCATTTGTCTCCTGCGTTTTGCAGAAGGAGCTGGTATCAATATTAGCATTAAACTTTAATTTTCTTCCTGCAAAGGAAATGATGGGCCCTTCATCCATGACATCACTGGAAATCTGGGACATCATTTGTTTGCACAGCTGGCCATCCAGCTGTAATGCTGGAAAAGGGGTGGCAGGGCTCCTTCCCCCTCTGAGCAGTGCACTGTGGCATGTGTCAAATCCAGTGGTGTGCTGATGCCACCAACCCAGACCCTCCTTTTGTCCCTCAGTGCAAAGTTAATTAAAATGGTGTTAGCCACAGTGTATGCCTAGTAATGAGCTAATCAAGCAGGGCTCAGCATATCAGTCCTGGTCAAAACTACTCATCCATGTGCTGCCTGCCCACTATAATATATGGAGGCTGATTTTGGGGCTGTGAACCTAAAGTGCAGCCCATCTACTCGGGTTGTCATTGTTTTGCAGCTGTGAGACTCCCATTGCAGAAATCAGATGAGGGATTTGATTTTTATGGGGGAAAACTGTGGCTTGGTGGTGGGTTTTGTCTTATACAGTGTCCCTGTATCCCACCACCACACTTGCTAGGGACTGAAAAGTGGGAGAAGACCATCTTCTACAACTTCTAACAGGAAATTAATATTAGTTGTATAGATGAGGTGATGTTAATACCTGCACAGGTGCAGCAGACCAGCTCAAGAATGGGTTTCACTTGATGGGCAGGTTTAACACAGCAGACTCTGCCACATATAAGTACTAGCACTTCCCTACTGGTTAAAAAAAAAAACTCACTAGAAAAACTTTCCGAGCTTTTGAAAGGTCTCTGGGAACTTACAGATTGTTGTGATGGCTGTCTTTTTCCTCTCCTCACATGAAAAATGCCTGCACGCCAGCACAAAGTCAAACACGACTTAACCTCACCCCTGAAAACCAGAACAGGGGCAAATTTTGCTAAGGCTCAGTGGGGAAAGGGGAGACAACGCCTAGAGGCCCTTCTCCCTAAAAAAAGCTTGTAATCATGGAATCATTAAGGTTGGAAAAGATCTCCAAGATCATCCTCTGACCAAACACGATGCTGTCAGCTGGACCAGCGCCACATCCAGCGGCTGGAACTTGCAGGGGGATGCTGAGCTGTAGCCGCCACTTTGGCAGAGCCTGTGGGAAGCTCTGACAGTGATAAACGCTTCCACAGCACAGATAAGTCATAACGCTCTTGGAGATGATCAGGCATGAAAGGCTGCTGTGGGTGAGCACAGCAATATTTTAGCGCAATATTGGGAAGCGCAGCCGAGAGCCCTGGAGCGACCGGCGGTGACTCACAGGGGCAGGGGGGGTTACAAACCTCCCTCCTGCTAATGGCTAATGCAAACACCTCCTCTGGCTCTCCCTGCTATGCCAAACATCTCCCGCTGGCATGTGGGAATGCCAGCAGGGGGAAGGTGGAATGAAAACTCTGCTCGTACATTACTCATGTGCAAGCTGTGGGTCCCATATTCTTCCTATTTTGTTTTTTTTTTTTCTTTTTTTTTTTTCGCAAACAAATCTCCTCTTCCTTTGAGCCTGTAAATGAAGCGCACCAAGCCAAGGGATTCTTAAAATCAGTCTTAAAATGTTAAAATTAAAATGTCGCCGAGCGCAGATCACGACTTACTGTACTTGTCACAAAAATGTCCCCCTTTCTGTCCTATTTACATTCATGGGAAGGTGAGATTAGGAAAATATTGCACGATTTTTTTTTATCAGTGCAATAGAGCTGATCGAAATAAAGAATAGTTTTTAATCAGTTTTGCATGAGTGCCCTGCATTTCACTCTTTTGGTTGAAATGGTGATTAAATTTCTTTTTGGTGATGTTTTGAGGGAAGAGTGTTACTGTGGGAAAACATTTTATGCTGAGAGCAGAGTTACAATATGTTTTTTGTATCTTTTGAATATACATAGAATAGAATATATATGTGAATAGAATAGATTTGTGGTGTGGTGAGGGAGAGATGGACACTAGTAAAAAATGTAACAGTTCTGATGCAACCATGAAGAGGAGTATTTTTGCAGCATTAGTTGTGAGAAATCCCACAGTTAGCAGCCAGTTTGTGCAAGATGAAATGGTGGAAGTATAGCCTTTCCTCTAGCTTATAAGTCTTAGATTGAAATGCCATCATTAGATCATGAACATCATGATGTCTGAAGCCAAAAAGGACCATCAGGGTGTGTAGTTTGGCCACAGGCAAGGTTTTGTAATTTCTTCCAGTTCCCTCTGTGTTGAGCCAACCAAGACATGTCCTTCAGTAAAGTAACCTGTTTTCAAGCCTCAAGTCTTGTTCTAGCATCACTCATCATCCTAAGAAATGTGTGTCTCACTGTTATTTGAATCTGTCTAACTCTGCCTTTTGGCCATTGGATCCTGTCATGCCGCTTGAGAAAAAAGGCAGTTTTTTACTCATGTGTCTCCCAAGAAGATGTATGTGTGTGTAAATAAAGTTGTCACTCAGTCTACTACTTGGAAAGATAAATAGATAGAGCTTTGAGACTCTAATTTAAGTGTTTTCCTAGCTATTGTCAGGGAGGTTTAGGTGGGATTTCAGGGAAAGGTTCTTCCCCCAGAGGGTGCTGGGCACTGCCCAGGCTCCCCAGGGAATGGGCACGGCCCCGAGGCTGCCAGAGCTCCAGGAGAGTTTGGACACTGCTCCAGGGATGCACAGGGTGGGATTGTTGGGGTGTCTGTGCAGGGACAGGAGCTGGGCTGTGCCAGAGCTCCAGGAGAGTTTGGACACTGCTCCAGGGATGCACAGGGTGGGATTGTTGGGGTGTCTGTGCAGGGACAGGAGCTGGGCTGTGCCAGAGCTCCAGGAGAGTTTGGACACTGCTCCAGGGATGCACAGGGTGGGACTGTTGGGGTGTCTGTGCAGGGACAGGAGCTGCACTGTGCCAGAGCTCCAGGAGAGTTTGGACACTGCTCCAGGGATGCACAGGGTGGGATTCTTGTACAGGGATAGGGATTGGACTTGATCATCCTTGTGGGTTTTGTGAGAGACTGGAAAGATTGATGTCTTGTTGAGCTTTTTTGGAGCCTTCTAGGTCTCTTCCAGTTCAAGACATTTTGTCATTCTTCTCATAATTTACCATTTATGTATTTGGTAAAATCTCTGGAACAACCAAAATGCAAAATTCCTGGCTGTAGCGATGCCTCAGCTTCCATACAAATATCTTATCAGGGCAAACAGGAAAATGTGCATTGCATTGACATGTGCATAAATGAAAAGTGGCTCAACAGCTTTAACACTTCACATAAATTCATCTTCTCTATGTAACACATGCCCAGGCATTACGGTAGGGGAGGCAGCACATTCACAGATAAGTGTTTTATTTGCAGCAAAATCCATCCTACCTCAGTCCCTCTCTGCCCATGTAAAGTGTCTCCAGCTGTTTTGTTTGATGTGGTTCACTATGCCCTGTCCAAGAGATTGATTTTTTGGGCAGTGGGTACCTAGATCCATCTCTAGGGTGTGTCTATCAGCTCAGGTTTGGTGATGACTTGGATCTATAAAGTACAGGATGAGGGCTTTCTCCTGTTGTCCTGAAGTTTCTTTTCTCCTTTCTTCTCTTAGTTTACGAGGTGGTGACAGTGACAGGGGATGTCCGGGGAGCAGGAACTGATGCCAACGTCTTTGTCACTCTCTTTGGAGAGCACGGGATCACTCCCAAGACTCATCTCACCAGCAAGTAAGTGTCTGGAAGGAAATCTCAATCTTTGGGGCCTGTCCCTCAGGGGCTGTTAAAGCATTTTGATGAAACATAATATTGTGCTGATGGATGTGGAGGGAATAAATCTATACAGTGTTTTAAGATCACCAGGGAAATCTGAATTTTTGCCATTGCGTATTTCGTACCCAATCCGTTGCAAACCTGCATTCCCTTCCGTAGGTGGAAATCCACGTTATATAAGGCTCATGCTTGCAAGGTGTGGAGATATTTGCTTTCCTTAGAGCTTAATTTTGGAGCTCCCAGTTTAGGAGCTGAGAATATTCATTGCTTGTTGGAGTGGGCATGATGGGCTATATTCCCATGCCTAGATCCCACAGAGGTCTCCATGCTAGTCAAGTACAGACAGAAGTATCCTTGAATGATTCTAAAGAGTAATTCAGTGGGCTTGAAGTAATGTTGATAGATAACCACCTACAACCAGCCACAGGAAATCTGAGGCAAGCAGAAACAGAAGAATTTAAGCTGATTTCTAATTTAGACTGCTTCCATCCTATCTGCTGTGTGCCTTGCTGCACACCACTGTAGTTGCACATCACTCTGGTGACCCTGTTCTGTTTTCCCCCAGCTGATGTCAACACCATCCTATGTTGAACTTAGTGGGAGCCATATTTTATAATTTAAGAACTTATTAAGATGCTTTTGACTCTCTAAATTTTTGTTTGGGTTTTTTTTAAAAGTGAGCATCAGGGCCAGCAGGTGTTCATTTCCCATGAAAGCAAGATGACTTTTAACAAAGTACCAGCTCTGCATGCACTTATTTCCCCTTAGTCAGGCAATTGCACCAACATAAAGCAGAAATCCATTCTCCAGAGGGTCTAGGAGAGGCTGTGTGTCTCTGTTTTTTGGTGTTCTTATTGTTTTGGTTTTCTTGAAAATGTGTTTCAGAATTATTAATCCTGTGCTAATGTCACACGGTAATTTCACATTTTCTCCATTTCTACAGCACCGACAAGAGGTACCTGCAGCTATTTTAAATTTTACCCTCAAAAGAGCTTCTCTTCCCAGTGAAACAACTCAAACATGAGAGTCTGTAAAGAAAATGATATGGGAATGGTAAAGAAAATACATGAAATTTCAGCCCTGTTTGCCATATTTGAAATTCAGAAACCAGAGCTAGGCAAAGGAATTCTATTATCCCAGAATCTCTAGAAACACCAGGGAGAGCTTCCTGAATGTATATTATATGTCTACATTAAATGCTTTGGTTTTGTTGTGTGGTTTTCATCCAGACATCCCAACAAACTGACAAGTCAGAATGCTATTTTCTTTGATTTAATAGAGAAGAAAAATGAGGCAAGGACCTAAAAGGGGACATGGTTCGATAGCAGGTCAGTGACAGAGCTGGGAGCAGCATCAGAAGCTCTGCTGGGGAAAGAGTTTCTACCCTCCAAACCTGCCTCGTAGTATTTGGCAAAGCCATCAAAGCAACATCTGCTTTCCAGGGAGTTGCCTTGTGGTCAGCATTTACATAAATAGCCATTTCATTGGGAAAGCACTCATCTGCTCGAGGCTATGGAAAGAACCCAGTATTACCCTATAATTTTAATAAACATACTCTATGCCCTTTAGAGAAGTCGAAAGATGTCTGTAACAGATTTCTCAATCAGCTATGGCATCAAGCATGCTGCTGGTTGTGCAGGTGGTCTTTGCTGGCACTTAGGTTAATGCCCCCTCTTTCCTCCTGCTCTCACCACTGTTGTTTTGTGAAAGAAAAAAAGAAAGGACGCACAGAGATTATTTTAGGTTGCAGCAGCAGCACTCTGAGCTTGTTCAGACCTGAGCTGGCCTTTTGGGCTCGGTCCCTGTTGCTGCAGTGAGCAGATGGCTGAGGTATGGAAAGCAAGGATGAAAGGCTCAGGAAGAAAACCTTCTGCAGTTCAGGGCTCTTGAAACTGGTCCCGTAGGAGGTGACCGCTAGAACTGCAACTACAGCTTTCCACTGGGGGTTTCCCAAACATCAGCAAAATTTCCGTGTCTCTAAGCAAAGTCTGGTGCTTTACAGTGCTCCGTCGAGGAATGGTGAGAAAAAAATCTAGTCTGGTTGTAGGAGTGCCTTCAGACCTGCTCAATTGAAAGTCTTGTCTCCTAGTTATGAAGAAAACCAAGATATAGTCAGTTTGCCCCCTCCCCACCCCCCAAATTTGTTATGCAGCTTTGTGAATATGGCAAAAGGATGGAATCTCATGCATCTTTCAACTAAATGTTTACACGAGTTCACTTATGACTGCAAATGCATGACATTTTATAGATGTTTACATTTCCCCATGTATGACAGACAGCTAAAATATCATGCATTGCCTAAAGATGGTACTACCATTTCAGCTTCTGGTTAGAATGTTTTTTTTTCCCTGTTCCTTTCCTGACTGTGTGCTGGTAGTGAAAGACATGACCGTTTAGGTAATGCGTGGTAAGGGGCAGACATGGCAAGCTGATGAAATATTGTGTATTTTTTTTAAAACTGGCCAACAATATGGTAACTGTGAAAGACACAAATCTTTGCCATGACTGGTCAGGAGGAACATCAGTTCTGGAAGTGGCAGCACTCAAAATCTGAGCCAAGAGATGAGTTCCGAAGGGGGGCTACAAGAAAGGACATGGAGTGACAAGACAAAGGGGAAATGGCTTAAAAATATCAGAGGGCAGGGTTAGGTGAATATTAGTAGAAAATTCTTGGCTATGAGGATGGTGAGGCCCTGGTACAGGTTGCCCAGAGGAGTTGCTCCATCCCTGGGGCAGGGATATTCCAGGGCTGGTTGGATGGGGCTTGGAGCAACCTGGTGTAGTGAAAGGTGTCCCTGCCCATGGCAGGGGGTGGAATGAGATGGACTTTAAGGTCCCTAAGGTCCCCTCCAACACAAAAGTCTCGTGATTCTTTGATTCACTTTGGAAAGGAGGTTCAGACAAGTAGTGTTGAGTGCCTGGGAGGGGCTGGAATGGCTCCTCCTTTGCAGTCTCTGTCTGTAAGTTTGGGGGGGACCAAATCACTGGTGCTGGCAAAGAAGCTCTTGGCAAAATCCCACTTCAAAACGCAGCTCATGCAACTCTTCAGATCCCCATCTACCACCCTGCACCAGGTACAGCTCAGCCAGAAGCTAAAAGCACTGCCACAAGTGAGTTACTTTCCCTGCTCCATCACAGACACGTGGTTGAACACCAAGGCTTTGCTCAGTGGCATTTTGACAGCTGTCAAGACTTTTCCCACAGGTGTGGATTGATCCTGTGTGGTCCCACTCTGAGCAAAGAGTGCTGATCCTCCACAGTATTTTATTTCTCCATGTACATGTGCTTTCCACCAGGCTGAGACTGGGGAAATAGTACAGCATTCAGCTGGGAGTGACACTGCCAGCTAGCTCATTCACAGTTTTTAGTCCAAATCTATGTTTTTCTTGCTAGTGTAACTTTTCAGTGTTAGGTTTACTTCATCCAGTTGGGGACAACTGCAAGTAATATCACAGAGAGGTTTTTTACCTTGAGGAAAAAACAGAAGCAGGAGTTAAGAGAAGATTTAGCAGCTATGGCAACGTGGAAGAAAGATGAAATAATTGGTGACAGCTGCCTGCTACTGAATTTGAGGACAATACTGTGGATTTTTTTTTTTTAATTTCTGATGCTGAAGACAATTAATTGGCAGTCACTTCTACCTGGTCTTGGGTGACTAGACAGAGTTTTTTCTGTTCCTTATGCCAGCAAATACATATGAATTGCAGAGTATGTACAGGATAGTCTTTAGAGGATGGTAATGTTTGTGGCTCTAATAGAGTTAAGCCAAGCCCAGTGGCACAAGATTTGATTTTATTATTTAATCTCTCTGGAATACATAAATAAATACAGGAAAGAGAGCTTATTTACTCTAAGCAGTTAATATAATCAGCTAGGAAGGTTTAGGTAGTTGGTGCAGGAAGGGCTGTTCAGGTTAGGAAGGGAACAAACCCCAAGTGCAGAGGGGGAAGGATTCTCACATTGCTGTAGAAGTGCTGCTTCAGAGAGGAGCTGTGATCCTTTTCCTTTAATGCCACGGGATGTTTCCCATTTTACAGCTGTTTATGTATCTAACTGTGCCCTGATTTATGTCTGTACAAATCTGCAGCACTTTCAATGCTCTCTGAAGACTTAATGGTCTGGGACGGCGTTAAGTAACAGCACATTTTGGAGTCCATATTCCCTTCCAAAAAAAGAAACTAAGTGGGAATTTTTTTCCCTCTACCTTGCTGAGCCTTATTAGCCAGCCTATGTCTAGCATTTCAGGAATAAAATACCTGAGAAAGTGCTTAGACTGAGGTGTTGAACAACCTAAATATAAGAGTGGGTATAATTGGCATATGTATAAATTATATCCCACCAGCAGCTATTCACACAGCAGCTGGTGATACAACTACAAGGAAGGTCAAACCTTAGAGAGAAAAACAGGATTTTGCTTGAAACAGCCAGACTTTTAAGGGAATTCAGCTGTTAGACCCAGGTCCCTGCTGATCAAGTGTCAGCTGCAATTTTCAGACTGTAAAACCTGGCCAGTTTTCCCCTTGGGATGAGAGTAAGGTGTATTCCTGGAATGAACTCAACCACTTTGTCTTGCTCCTATCCCAACTCATTAATGTCAGCCTTAAAAATGCCTGAGCTAATTCTCATTAAAAAATCAAAAATATTTCTCCATGGGAAGGGGATGAAAATTTTCAACAGATTAAAATTTACCACAATCTGGCAAAGTGAATGTAATTAAAAATGTAATTTAATACCGGGAAATACTGAGAAATCTTTGCACTGTTCTTGGTGGCACTGTTTGCTTTGCATACAGTTTCTCTAGAAAACAGCCAAATTGCAGAAAACAAAGGCATCCCCACCCACAGCAGTGGGGTTGGAAAGAAATTATCTTTCAGGCCCCATCCAAACCGGAACATTCTTTGATTCAATGATTTTATGATAAAGCATAGCGAAGATTATCTAAATTAAACACCACTACTTTATTTTCTTTATGCAAATCACATCACCAAAGATGAAAAACTGGTATTAAGATGAGGCTGCTCCATGCAGTACAAAGTGAAGGAGCACTTACCAATGTCTGTAATTAAGGCTGTCTGAATTTGTACCTGGAATGCTTATGGATAAGGCAGAGTCTGTGTGTCCTATGGCACTTTGTAAAGTTTTGGGGTAAATTCAGGCTCCCACAGTTTTGGGCTGGTGTTTGGCTCCCTGGTGTCATCACACTGCTACAGCCCTGAGCAATTCATCTCATCCAATTAAACCCTTTCAAGTGGGGCTGTTTTTTCACCAATTTTTCAGTGCCAGTTTAAGCAGGGTTCATTCTGCTGGTCGATAATGTCCTTGGTACAGACACTGACAGTGGCTGTGCTTTTCTGCTGGTTTCTCTTCCATCTGGAGTGGTTTTGTATATATGCTGCCTCACGTGGTATTTCCAGCCACCCACTGACTGATGCTGTCAGCTTCATGACAGCAGTCTTGGCTAAATATTTGCAGACCAAACTCCCTGGAGTATTTGCTGCTCCAAGGAGGAGGTTAATGATGCTGCAATTGGAGGTCTGTGCTAAGAGTAAACATGGTTTGAACATATGGGGGATTTTTTGTAGTTGGTTTGTACAGGACAGTGTCCTCTCTCCAGGAGTGATCGATAGTGGATGTGTAGGGAGGGAGAGAGGGGTGAGACCAACACATTGTCAGCATTTTTCCAATACCTTTTGCATCTTCTGGCATGATGCCATCTTAGCCAAGGGCCTGATAACAGAGATTCACACAGCCTATAATGTGTATTAGACAGCCTGAGGATGAGGGAAGCTGTCTGTACTTTCAAGCCAGGAAAACAACAGGGATAGACCAGTGCTCATCCCTTTTCATGCCACCCTTACAGATGATACTGGCTGAAGGGTGGAAGGGAAATCCTACATGGAAAGAGGATGTGGAGAGAGAGAACACTATAGCAATCGCAAATAGATGGGGAAGGGAGCAGGGTTCATTCTGTGTTTTTGGGAAGAGATTTCCTTCCTGTCCATCTCAATTCAGCTCTGACACACATTAAATTCTGGGGACAGCTCTGGGCCCCTCAGGACAAGAGAGACAGCGAGGGGCTGGAGCGTGTCCAGGGAAGGGAACGGAGCTGGGGAAGGGGCTGGAGCCCCAGGAGAGGCTGAGGGAGCTGGAAAGGGGCTCAGCCTGGAGAAAAGGAGGCTCAGGGGGGACCTTGTGGCTCTGCACAACTCCCTGACAGGAGGGGACAGCCGGGGGGATTTGGGATCTTATCCCAGGGAACAGGGACAGGACGAGAGGGAACGGCCTCAGGCTGGGCCAGGAAAGGTTTGAATTGAATATTAGGGAAATTTCTTCACCAAAAGAGCTGTCCAGCCCTGGCACAACTGCCCAGGGTGGTGGTGGAGTCCTCATCCCTGGAGAGATTTAAAAGCTGTCTTGATGTGGCACTTGGGCACTTGTGTTAGTGGTGACCTTGGCAGTGCTGGGGGAATGGTTGGATTCAATGTCCTTGGAGGGCTTTTCCAACCCAAATGATTCTGTGATTCTGTGATATTCTACACTGCCCACTTGTAGTGCATGAGAAACTCCCCTGATCTAGCAGGTGAACCAAGTAGCATTTACTTTTTCCTAAAGAGTTGCAGGCTTTAGGATAGTTTGGGCTTTTGACCTTCCAAAATCATCCCCGATACACAGCTCCTCCAATTGTTGCTAAACACCCATGGCAGGAGCAGGCAGACCTGTGGGCAGCATTTCAGGGAGATGCAACCAAGAACTGACTCTTTCTAATGGTTTAATGGAGCATTTTTAAAATTTGTTTGAACTGACCTCCAGAATAACACTTTGTGCTTCCGTGCAGCCCTTAATCCATGGTGCTTTTGCTGGCAGTTCAGTGTGTACAAGGCATTTCCAGGTAAAACACTGCATGGAAAGGCAGTTTAAATGATTATCAGAGATTCAAAGCTAAATTGTTTTAGGTTACTCCATTACTGCTGAAGGTCATTATTTTTGTGCCTCTGCTGTGATCATTATCCAGCTTTTCTGTCTGTTCCTAAGAACTCAGCTGTGAGGAGGGTGCTGTTAGCTGATCAAAAGGGAAGACTATTACCTACAAACATTCAAAATTTCCATTTAAAATGTGACTTTTATTTAGGTGGTGGGATCAACTCTTTTTAATTCATCTTCATTAAAAAACAAAACATTTACTTATACAAGTGTTTATTTTATGTACTTTTGCAAACTAAACTGCATTACTGAGGCTTTTTGGTTGTCGACCCAACAAGAAGTGGCAAAACTCTCATGGCACTGGCTCTGCTGTCTGTGCCCATGGCCTGCAGAGGAGATGAATGCAGGGATTTAAAAATGCTGCGCTCAAATATGAACCAGTTCTTGCAGAGACTTTTAGCAGCACCACTAACCCAGCCAGGGGACAAAGTGTTCTGAACGATTGTACATTTGCAGTGCCACAGGCAGTGCAGCCTGCAGGCAATTACTCAACTGAAAAGATCTGAAAGCAGCTTCAGATTAAAAAAAATACTTATATATATATATATATAAGAATTTAATCTACTAGTCTTTAATGAAGCTCCTTGGATGTTTCTTACAAAGCAATTGGGAAAAACACTGCAACAAAATATGGAAAAAACCAGAGCTACTACAGCCAATAAAATATGTCAAATAACAGACCCAATTGAAATGTATTTCTGGAGTTGCCCTGGCCTGTTATTTCAGATTAATGACAGGGCTCTAGTGAAATTCAGAAGATCCTTAGACTAACCTTAGCCTGGGTCCCTGGGTTTGAACCCAGCCAAGCCTGAACATTGAAAATTTAGTGCTGCAATTTCCAAGTCATATTTTTCCTGCTTTATTGGTCACCAGGGCTGTGCAAGCCAGTGTGCCTCATTGTTTGGTGTAACAAGTTCCTTATGGTAATCTGGCTGTGAATGTCTCATCCTAGTCCTAGCCTGGACCAGACTCTGACATGGCCCAGCTGTAATTTCTCCTTTTCTTTCACTTTTTCTTTTTTTTTAGCCTAAATTTAAGTTCAGCCATTCACTGTGGGATATTCCCTCACTCACTCTCTCCCCACGCAATCAGCAGTGCTAGAAGGAAGGACTGGATTTTTCTTTCCCAGTGCTGTTGATGCTGTAGATCCATCTCAAGGGAAGAGACTTGTCAGAACTCTTCCTACCTTTCGACAGCAAGACTTCCCAGGGGTTTGACTCCTGGACTATGTCACGTTTTCCAATGTTTCCTCAAGCTGTTTCGGGATGCACTGAGCATCTGCTCAGTGGGCATTTTTGGACGCCCTGCAGAAGGAGCTTTGCTCTCCAGCATCCATCCCAGCAACTAAAGAGCCCAGCACAGAGTGGGACTGCCACAAACCAGCAGCCAGTGGGACTGAGAGCTTTGGGCTGATTATTCTCACTTAATACTTTGATGCCATCTCCGTAGCAGTCTGCAGCACCGCATCGATCCCCGAGCCAATGCAGGGAGAAACTGCTGTCATTACGATGCTCATTCAAGCCTGACAGACTAATTGCCTTGCACTCGCTGGCTGTTTGCACTCTGCAAGCCAGGCTGGGGGTCTGCGAGCCGGGTTTAATTTCCTCTTGTCTTCATGGCAAGGTTAACCATTTTAGCCTTTCCGTACACTGGTGTTGCTCCTGGCATGGGGTGTGAAACAGCAGGATGGACAAGGAGGAGGAGGGGGAGGAGGAAGGCTGGGCAGGGGTTTAGCAGAACACAAAATGACCTGTAAACAAGGCACATGCAGGTCCTGTGAAGAGCAGCAAGCATTGCTGGGATTATTAATATTCATTAACTTTCTACGTGCAAACCGCTTGTCACTGTGGCTTTGCGCTGCTCGAGTTTTGTGGTTTCTTGTTCATTTTAATACGACTTCAGGATTTTGCTGTGTTTAATCATCCATAGCCATGCTTAGCAGCCCAGGGGAAATGGTGGCCCATCAGGGAGGGCAGGTGGGAGAGGCTTCAGAGCTTTGCCTTGATGTTATTCATAGTGTTTTTGCAGAAAAGGACAGAGGTGCTTGCCAAGGATCACACTGCAGGCTAGAGGCAGAACTGGGAACTAAATTCTACATCCCCTGACCTGGGCCAATAGACTTTATATTGCTTCTGCACTTGCACCTGTGAAATACAAACTTAACACTTCACCCAAAAAAAGTCAAACTACTTCCTGCCTACAACTGTTTTACTTGGAACAAGATACAGATTGTAGGAGGAAGCACAAAAGTTTCAGTAGTTGTTTAAAATAGTGGTCGGAGATGGGCCTGGAAAGTTGGATGTGGTTGGATGCTTTTATCTCTGGCTGAGCTCTGCACAGATCTGTGGCCACACAGGGAACTTGCTGGAGCCCTTTGCTCCATCACCAGGAGCAGGTCAGCTTGATGCCTGGAGGCTAGGATGACAGGAGAGGACATGTCTGGGAGTGGGACTCTGAGACTGAAAGCATATTGCATTTCCCCCAAAGCTTCTGCCTCAGCTTCTGGAAGAACTCTTGGAGTCTGAGAAGGAAAAAAAAAAAGTCTGCTGAATGTCAGCACTTAGAGCATCCAAAACGTGTCACTGGGGAGAGGGCATTGAACACTAGGTCTCTGCAGCATTAGGAATGACACTTCTTTATCCTTAAACGCTAGCACTTGCGTGCTTGCTGTCAAGGCTGCTGGTTTTTCACCATTTCTTTTGATGCATGTGCATTGCAGGAGCAGCACGGCCTTTGAGAGGAGCAAAACAGATGTGTTCCGAGTGAAAACCAATAACGTCGGACAAATTAAGAAAATAAGGTACCCGCACAACGCTGCTACCACAGCACCTGCTCTGTGAGGTGCTAATAGGATGACAGGCTGTAGATGTTTAAGCATTGCCATGTTTTATTCATTATTTCTTAACGTGCTCCCATCAAGGTGAAGTTAAGGGGTGGTAAAAGCTTGTTTACTGCCGAAGATTTGAACTGAAGTGTGAAATCACCTACGGTACTGCTTATAAGTATCCATGCTCCCCACCAAGAATTGTATTTCTGTCAAATGCAATCATGGGGAAAGATGTTTAGAACCGGTTTTATGTCCCAATGGAGGTAAATGGGGTTTGCCATCCACTTTTGCTAACTTAGTGTAATGTAAATGATAATTATTATGTTTAACCACTGTCTGACTGACTGATATAAAATTTAAAATTAGTAAGTAGTACAAAGAAAGCTGGGAGGAGGTGGTTAAAACAATGCAGGAGGAGAATAGAACAGGAGGGGTACTGGGTGGGAAGAGAGTCTCTTATGTTTAAGATATGCAGTGCAAGGTGAATTAATGCATATGTTGAATGAACGTGGAGGTGCAGGTATGTTTGTGAGCATCTCCTTGCAGATAAAAGATTCACAGATTCACTTGTGATCTCTGCCCATATGGGAAGCTGTTATTTTAAATATACCCTGTAAAAGCACATAAGTTCCTTGAAGCTCTTTGGACAGACAGCCATAAACAGGAATCATGTGTACAGCTGCTCTAGCCTTGCCTAGTATATAATATTCCACTAAATTACGGTGCTAGTGGCCAGTCTCAACCAGAACACTAAGACAGGGCTGTTCTTCCTCTAGGATTGAGCATGACAACACAGGACTGAATGCAGGCTGGTTCCTGGACCGTGTAATTGTGACTGACATGAACAGACCTCACCTCCGGTTCTACTTCCCCTGCAACAACTGGCTGAGCAAGGAGGATGGGGATGGACTGTATGTCAGAGACCTCATTGGCAGCCTCAATCCCATGGATGTGCCCAAAAGTAAGGGTTTTCAGAAAAAAAAACAAACCAGCTTGGCTTTCTGGTGGCTCATAGGAAAGGACATGGTTGCTTTGAGATGGTCTCATCACATAAAAAGTAATTGTGTAGTCTAAGCTAATTTAAGTTTTCTTTATAGTCAGTGGAGAGAGATACAGGAAGATGCAAGATGTCTCCAGAGGGTAATTTCCTCTTCCAGTGCTAGATCTGATGTCTTAGAGTGGGATAAATCACTGTTTGGAGAAGCTCCACTTGTTCGTCGAGTACTGAGGGATCTGTGATGACAGCATTAAACTGGATTGAATACCTACATATAGATGAGAGGCATCCTACCCTGGAAGATGTAGCTGGTACCCCTGTGTGCTACCAAAAGAGGCAGTGTGGTTGCAGTCCTGTCCATAAAGTTAAGTGTTTCCCCTCTCTGGTGATGTCCTGCAGGATATTTCCATAAAGGAGCCAACGCTTTTGCTGTAACTCCACGCTGGTTTTGCTGTATGTGGGTATGATACCCACACTAAGCCTGTTTTTTCAGCATGGTTTTAAGCTAATGATGTTGAAACGAGGCCAGGACAGCTTGCACACCAGACATGTACTCTCAAGTTGGTACCAGCGTGCCGGGCACGAGGTGATGTAGGGTGCATGTAACGTGCGTGGGAAGGTGATGGAGATGGGAAAGAGGAGCCAGCACACTAGCCTCAGGTGCTGGTGCTAATGGGGAAGCAGAGCTCTGTTTTCCTCACAGACTCACCAGGGCACTGCTCCTTTCTGGAAGCTTGATTTTGGGTGTGGAAGTGAAGGCCACCAGCCACAGGTCTGCTGGGAAAGAGAGCTGTGTGGTTAGGTGCTAAAAAGAGGAAGCTTGTGCTTTTGCGAGGATTGAATCTTATTGAGAATAATTAGTAGACCTCTTGCAATAATGTTGCTGACATTACCACTTAGGAGCAATTATTTGGCAAAAACCAATTTCTTCCCAGACTTAAGCAGTGCTGTGAGCATTGATAGGTGTTCTAGAAGGGCAAAGTATTGTTATTTTTATTGAGGTCATGTTAACAGTGAAAGAATACACTAAATTGACCCAGAATCGTTGAGCAATTTTGCACTATTGAGATACAACCTTCTGAAAGAGTGCTGATATGTTGAATATGTAAACATTCTGCATGGATACTGCATGTGATCTAGCATGCACAAATAATATTAATTGACAAGAAATGCATATTAGAGCATTTAAAAAATGCAGACATCCCCCGGGTGGCTGCCACAAGGGAATGAGATAACGTCTAGAGACATTATCTGCCAAAAACCCACCCAGTTACTACTGGGCCTGTGTGTGCTGAAGTAGCTTGCTGCTTTTTAAATCCAAATTGATTTGTGAAATGGAGAATCTAAGGACACTCGAGGGGCAGGAGGGCTCTGGAGAAGGTACTGTATGAGTCAAAGCAATGTGCAATTAAGGAGAGGTTCCCTTGGGGAGGAAGTCAACCATTCAATCTTAATAGATCTTTAAATGACATAACACCTTATCTGAATTTATTATTGCCCCTGCCTGGGAGAGGTGATTCAAGGGAACGTGTGTGATTTCCTCCATCCTGTTCAACACCTGCCTCACAGCAGGAAAGGACTTGTGGGCTAAACCCTCAGCTAGTACAGGAGAGTGCAGCTCCAATGAGATTGCTGGGGCTGCTTTGCTTTTCCCAAGCAGAACAGCCAGTCCTGAGAGCTCACTCTTCCGGAGAAGTGGCTCTGGGATATGGATGAACTGCTCTCCATGTGCTTGGCCCAGCATAAATATGAGTAAGATTGTCTCCTGTGAAAGGAGAGATCCAGGCAGGCGTTTGTCAGGAATGCATCAGCTCTCACCACCTTTCCCAGGGATAAGCCCCACTCCTGAGTGGCACAGGCTGGGCTCTCCTGCACTCAGCCAGGAGCTGGGCTGGGGCCAGAGGCATGGGTGAAGGGTTGGACACCTTCCAGGTGGCAGGTCTGGATCTGTAAGACGAGAGGGTTAGCTCAGCTATCTCAGGTTGCAGTTCCCCTTGAACCATAATTAATGAAAGATAAACATCCCCAGACTGCTGTGGTGAACTGTCAGCTGCAAATGTAAATGTGCCTGAATTAATTTGCCTCCCTCCGGATCTGTAAAGGTCTGAAATGAGATTGAGATATGATTTTTGTTGTACATACAAGTCATTTGCCCTGAATTTGATTGGGTTTTAGGGTATTTTGTTTTTTCTTTCCAGTGGATTAAATATTGATGTTTACTCTTTGAGTATTAATATTTTCTAGGCCCCTAGATAATGAAAAATTATGTAAGTTTATGTAAGGAAAGATTAGTAATTCCTTTCTAAGTCTGTGTTCTCATTTTGCAGATCAGTGACATATTCTTCTCATTTCTGGTTATATCTCTTCAATCACATCTTCAATCCATTTATTTCTTCAGTTTTTCTTTATAAACCACTCAGACACTGTTGTTGCCAAACTTAGCTTCATGCTTTGCTTTCATGCTTCATTTGCTGTCATAGTCAGAAATGTTTTTGGAGGTAATCAAACAAGTTTCCTCCAGGTTCCCTCTCCTGCAGCATCTTCAGCTTTTGATCTTCTCCTGGAGAACTTTCCTGTCTTTGTCATGAGGATTTACCTTCCTCTTTTGAACTGGAGGTCACTGCTGGGACCTTCTCTGTGCTTTGTGTGGAAAGGATGTGGGCTTGAAAAAAAATAGACTCCTTTGTCGTATTTTTGCTTCATTGAAAAGACATCTGAAGCCTATTTGAAGTGATGCTATTGGTGCTTATACCAAAACTGACTAAACTATGGGCAGACTCAGCCTCTTTCTTGATGAGGAGCACAGGCCAGACAGAGAATTACTGTAGGAAAAGGGGAAAAAAATTTAAAAATGCAGAAAAGAATGTGTGGCAAAAAATAATCAACATATAGTGGATAAAATGGACACACACACTCAAAACCCACAAGCAGAATACTTTTCATGACCCAAATAGAACTACCATGCATGTCTTCTTAGCAGTTGCAGAGACCTGAGTGACTGCATTCACTTACCCGAATAAAATGCCTCCTATCAGGCTCCCTGTGGAATGCCACGTGTTTCTCAAGGAGAACAGGTTACATCTTAAGTGTTCCTGCTTGAATAACCCTCTATTCCCTGTATTCACATCCATGGCATCATATGCCCATGGGCCTTTGACAGGGATAGTGTCACAGATTCTTATTTACCCAGCAGCTTCTATTGGCAGCCTGGATTGGTTTACACTACAGGTATTAATTACAAGGGAGGGCTATTGTTCAGCTTTATGCTGCTTCATTTGAGTTTATGAAGCCTTAGGATTGTATGGCCATGGCTGGGCCTTCGTGCAAGGGACAGGTTCAAAACTGGGGCCAGGTGCTGGTTTTCCTTTGAGTGCTGCCGGTTTT
This sequence comes from Buphagus erythrorhynchus, assembly GCA_013400855.1. Classification (NCBI taxonomy): domain Eukaryota; kingdom Metazoa; phylum Chordata; class Aves; order Passeriformes; family Sturnidae; genus Buphagus; species Buphagus erythrorhynchus. Next base: position 81,213 of record VZTT01024077.1, read on the forward strand.
GGATCACTCTGAGGGTGTCTGATGTCCTGCCAAACTGGTGGGGGTGCATTCATAACAGCTTGCAGCTGCACTGGGAGACCCACTGACCCAATGGAGGTGTAAAAGGACATGAAATTCAGGAGTCAGTTCATAGAATCAGATTCCTTTATGCTGGAAAAGCCCTCCAGGATAACAGAGTCCAACTGTTTCCCCAGCACTGCTCAGCCCACACTGACCCATGTCCCCAAGTGGCTTTTGAAGCCACCATCCATGTGGCTTTTGAACCCCTCCAGGGGTTCACTGCCCAGGGAACACTGCCCTGGGCAGCTTGTTCCAGTAACTGAAGTTCCCAGCCCATGGTTTGATACTTGCAGAGTGGTCAGGAATCATTTGTGCCACTCAGTGGACAGATCCTCGTAACCCCCACCCCATGGTGACACATTTGCCTGGACTTCACTGGCCATTGCCTCATGGTCTTCATCCCTGCAGGTGGGACACCAAGGTTGTGTCTTTCTCCATCCCTGTGTGTGATGAATACAGCTTTTTATCACCTGGCTGAAAAGCAGGGAGCCCTCAGAGTTGGTGTTCAAATGGGTTGCAGGGTTTCTCAAGACATAATACCAAAACATATCTGCAAGGCTAAGTTTTGTCCAGATTCATAAAAGATGCTGAGGCTTGGTCAGGTTAGATGACATGTTGTTTATCCAACAATAAACATCTTTTCTCTGGGGTTTTCTTCTCCACAGGCAGTCAAGGCTACTCAGCTGCTTGAGGTTAGTCTGGGCTCTGTGCAGTGTAACCTCCAGTTATGCTCAGAACAAGGGAAATACATATTGGCTGCTCTTGATTTCCCTTGAAACCTCTCACTAATCAAACAATTCTCTGTACATGCTTTACTCTGAGAAAGCAGAGTCGTTCATTTGCAATGGGGATGTTCACTCACTTGGTCCTTAAAATCATGCTCAAGAGCACAGTGAGCTGAAAATTAATTCAGTCTCCCGTGCAATTTTATCTTATGCTAACCTGTTAAATTTTGGTCAAGTCTTTGCAACCTGCCTGTTGCAAATGAGGTTGAGAGCCAAGGTGTGGTTTTTATCTGGATTTTTGGCCAGATGAAATTTCAGCACCCTAAAATTATTTAGGATTGGACATGACAGTTTATAAATGTGCATGGGACAGCAACTCATGTCAAAGCCTTTCAAGACTGCATATACCCAATACGACAGAATTGCATGTGTGACACCAAACTGCAGAACTACTTCAATCTCTACTATTTCTGGGTAAAGTTTAATCTTATTTGGTCTGCTAATAATGAAAGTGAGAAGCACATTGGTGTGGCACACCTCAGTGTTGAGGATGGAAGAGTTCCAGCACAGTTTGCATTGTGTTTAATTTTTCCATATTTAAATGTGTTAAAAATTGGCCACCTATTGCTATTCTTTATTATTATTGCTATTTTATTAAAAAAAAAAAAAGGATTACAAGAGAAGATCAAATATAGCTCTTCTTTATCTAGGGCTGGGTCTTTTACAGTCAGAATGACATTTCTGCTTTGCTGAAAGAAGAAGAAGTTTTGAAAGGGAAAGTTGGTGGTTGTGTCAATTCTGGCCTGATTTGGGGATGATACATGGTGCACCTGAGAGTTTTCATGGATTTGTCCTAAGGGGCATGGCTGTGAAGTCACCATGAGCAGCTGGGATTTGTAAAGCCAGATGAGTGGTGAAATTCCCCTTAGCACTCGTGCAGGCAGAGGGAGGTCTTGCCTTTAAGAACGTTAGAAAAATGTTTATTATCAAAGCATGAACCTGCTCTAGGTATTCTCTGAGGTTTTTATATCCACTATGACCTAAGACTCATGTATTTGAGCTGTGAATGTGAGCTTACTCCTTTCCTCTTTGAAGGATTCTTGGGTTAAGGCTTCACAGTTCATTGTCCACAGTTTTAATGTTGGCTGCTGGCTGACTTGAAGGCTGATGAGCACTGACCTGGCTGTGACTTGAGGAAACATCTGGAGCAGCAGGTACTGGTGCACGTGATTCACTTTGAGTCAGAAGCTAAATCCTTCCTTCCATCCTGGGGTATGCATGTCCTTAAGGACTGGGCTGGACCAGAACTGTGGCCAATATTTTTAAATAACCTACTGATGTTAGAAACTCAGGGAAAGAGCAGAATTTGGGATGTAAGGCACCAGCTGATGATGCCCTGTCAGATTTGAACCTCATTTTTTAAAAGGTTGGGCTTGAAGGCCAGCATTGGGCCCTCATGGATGAGTCCTTATCCCTGGAGGGATTTAAAAGCCTTTAAAGGCACTTGGGGACATGGGTCAGTGGTGGTCTTGGCAGTGCTGGGGGAAGAGTTGTACTCAATGGTCTTGGAAGATTTTTCAAACCTAAGTGATCCTTGGGTTACCCTGGGCTTTGTTTCCAAATGAGGTCACACAATTTCACTCTTTTGGAAACTTTCATGATGGGAAAAATGAAAAAAAAATATTATTTCTGAGGATGCAGAATTTGAGGGAGAGGGAATGAAATATTAATATATGTTACCTTCTCATCAAAATTAATCTTTATTTACTCTGAAAACTGGAAGAGTATAATCAGCACAGGAAAATGCAGATAAATATATTTATGAAATACATATGAGCTGTTTGCTTCTCAGTAATGGTGAGTACCCTCTGTGTTCAGGATGAAGCCTTGCTGCGTGGTGAAGCATTCAATGAACAGGGTTTGTAGAGGGAGTAATATCTTTTACCACTCCATTTATAACACTGGGGAAAAAAACTGTCATGCTATCTGGCATACTGAGTATCCAGAGTTGTCTTTTCTTTTTGATCAAAAATTCTTCCTTTGTTCTAACAAGGACTTTCCCTGCAAACTTTGCCCAACTCATTGTCACTGTGTCCTAAATGAGGCAGCTATGGACATTTTACATGTCACACTTTTTTTTTCTTTTCCCTGTGGTTTTTTTCTCTAAAGATGGATAAAAGGAATGATAAATGGAAATGCAGAAATAAAAAAGAAACACTTGTGACTTGTAAAACACAAAAAATGCACAGAGGCCTGAAATGGGACAGAAAAAGAGATTTGTAATTCACATAGAGAGAAAAGATTTTGGAGAGGCAAGAGTGTGTGGCTGGTACATAGATCTCTGTGTACCCAATACAAAACAGAGAGTACAGCATGTTTTTGAAGACATGTGATAATTTTGACTAATTATGTCTATATATGGGAATTAATTCAGCTTTCAATTTTGAAACGAAGTAACTTTTAAAAAAAATTCTAATCTATTCAAAGCAAGACTGAAGTACAGAGTTAACAGTATGATTTTCAACAATACCATGAATTTATTTCACTCTTATTTCTGAGCAAAAGTGTTTCACCCGAGAGGATATTCTCAATGTTTTCTTCAATTTTGATAACGGCAGAACTGCTGAAAGCAGAAAACAGATATTTCTTTTGTGAAATACTTGCCTCTTTTTTTTTTTTTTTTTTTTCAAATGGGCTACCACCCTCGGGCTGAGCTAATGAAAAATAATGATAAATCTTGGAGAATTAGATGAACAAGGATTTCTGCACTGCTGTCACAAGGTGGGTGCCATGTGCTAAGCTCCATGCTTCTGCAACTAAACCACTATTGTCTCCTGAGCAAGGTCGTTTAAAGCTCACTTCAAAAAGTCATCATCACTCTGAAGTCACAGTAGGAACATCAGTTTAGCATATCCTACAAGCAAAGCCTCCTGCATGTGGTAGATTGCCTCTCACAGGCCCTGCAGAGGGATGATCCAGGCTGAATCCTAATATATTAACTGCTTTGATGCACGCTTTGGTTTCATCTAAGAGCTGCAGAAAATGGAGGTGAATCTCATGGTTTCTGGCCTGGGTGGAGAGGCCAAGGGTTTGTTGTAGAAGGGGCATGAGGCAGTGACTGAGGGTGATGCAATATTTGACAGGGCAGCACAACCACAGAGTCACAGAATATCCCGAGGCCCCACAGACCCCCAAGGAACATCCAGTCCAAATCCTAGCCCTGCACCCCCAAAAATCCCACCTTGTGCCTGAGAGAGCTGTCCAGATGCTCACTGAATCCTTTCCTTTTCCCCTGTGTTGGACCTCCTTGAGTGAGAGCAATGATATCTCTTTAAAAACACACTTTTGGAGAGCTCTGGTGAGGTTAAAGAAGTGCTGAACCAGGGTCAGGCCAGCCTTGCATCTTTAGTGCTGCCTCTAGTGATAGGAACCCCAAAGCCTTGCAAAGGCCCTTCAGCATTTCTCCCCTGTGTTTTGGCAGAGCTGCTCACAGCCAAAAGCCAGGAATCAGAGAATGCTTTGGGCTAGAAGGGGCTTTTAAAGGTCAGCTAGTCTCAGCCCCTCCAATGAACAGTCACATTTCCAACTAGATAAAGTCACTTAGTGCTCTGTCCAAGGCAAAACTCCTTCTCCAGCACCACCATGCTCCAGGTGTGCTTATAATCTGCATTTCCAGTTTGAACCCTTGGCTAAATATGCTATTCCTCACCTCTAAAGGCACGGCTCATTAATAAATGTAGCTGTCAATTACCCTTGAAAGAGATTAATTATTTTTAAGCTCTAAACCAACCCTTTGAATTCAACGCTTCTCTGAACAGGAGGAGAAAGTAGTGTTCTTTATCTGTGTGCCATTGCTTTGTGCAAGAGCAGGACCCAATTTTGAGACAGAACTGGCTGCTGGTGAGCTCAGCTGAGCCCCTCTGCTTTCACAGGGGGTGCTTTAGGCTCTAATTATATTTTGCTGTGTGTAGCTGTCTCTGGGGTTCCTACTGCTGTGTCATACAGAGGTTTAATGAGTGGGCTGGGTGAGTTTTCCTCTCCACAGAGGCTCAGTTGCAAGACCAGCACATCTGCAACCAGAAGGTCACCAGAAGCTAATCTAGTAAGAGATTGTTTTATCCTGGGATGAGCTCTGTGCCAGGACAAACAAGAACTAAATTCAAATGTTTGCTGTGAATCAAGTGTGTTGGGAGGCCAGGTCCCAGCTTTGTGCCCCAGCCACAGGCTGTCTGACATTTTAAGGATGCTCTGACCCAGAGCTCTGTCACTGAGGAGCCTGCTGTCAGCAGTGGTATTAAGGAGCTTTGACTTTGACAAGTCAGTCCTTTCCATCAAGAATAGGTTTTGTCAGACAGTTCCTGGTGGGCTGGAATGCCTGACTCGACCTGACAGGAAGGAACCAAGGCATATGGGCATTAAACCACCATCCTGAGCTCCTGCAAGGCTGTGGCAGCCTCAGGCTGGAATTGTACCTTGTCTGCAGGTCCAGGCGCCTGCCTCTCCCTCTAGCAACAATTCTTTCCACACTAACCACAAAAGTATTCCTTTCCCAGCAGCAATTCAGAGACGGTAGCAGTGCCTCTCCCCCATCCACCCATCCCCTTTCCCCCCAGCCCTTTCCCAAATCCACCTGCTTAGTGCTGAGCAGCGCAGGACGGATCGCAAACATCGCCGCTCTCGGGAGCGCTGTGAAAACAGAAGGATAATTGCTAAGAGCTGCCTTATGAGCAGGATCCATCGCTGCCTACGGCTCAGTTCCTTGCTTTTAACCCCATGTGCTTTGCCTGTGAGGGCTGTGACATTTCCCAGATATTGGATGCTGCTGCCCTGCTCAGCAGTAGGTCAGGCACAGGGGAGGCAGGCACGGCTGGGAATTCACTGCGCCCCGCAGGAGGTGATAACCCCAGGTAATGAAGCACAGTCAGCTTGGTTTTCCTGCCCAAATCTCACACTCCTGCTGCAGGAAACTCAGCAGTCTGTGCATAAACACACTATCTAATGCCCCAAATAATCACAGATGCAAAATTTCTTTAGGGCAGCTCCATCCTACGGTGCTTCAAGTGACCATGATATCATATTGCTAAATAAATGACATTAACACATGAATACCACACGGCTGGACAGTCAGCTGCGGCTTGCAGGTGGTGGGATTTGGCTGGGATATGTCCGTGCATTTTCCATGGCTGGAGGCAGGACAGAGGCTGCACCAGAGCACCCAGGGGTGTTGGGTCTGCATGAAAAGATTCTGGGCAGTGTATGGGGCTAATGCTGCACCCAGGATGGAGATGACAGTGGGGACAGCCTGGAAGGGGAATACTGGGGGGTAGGAGAGCAGCAGCCCCATGTCCTTCATCCCCCAGGATGTGTTGGGAGTGCATCACATTCACAGACAAAAACCTCTTGGCTCTCAGCAGAGAGAGCCTGACTCCAGCCCACAATGCAAAATTAACCTTTCCTCTTGGCTGTTGAGAGCTGAGGCTGAGTTAATCAGTAGCAGACAGGCTGATTGACTGCCACTCCTCTGCTAAATTAATGCAGTAGGGTCACATCAGTGCCACCCCACTGTTCCCCAGAGATGGCACGCTGGCAATGTCTTCAAATGCAGACACACAACTGTAAAGAAAAGGAAGGTGCTGTAACCACACAGGGCATTTACACTCGTGCATTGCAATGTGAAAGTGGAAAGACAGGAGAAAATAGCTACTGCTCTTCCTACTGATTTTTTGTTGGCTGCTCTGCTCTTGGCATCTTGCAGTACGTGCCTCTGAAGCTGCTAATTTTGCTCCTAGGAAAGCTCCCCTCCCCATGCCTGTGCTGCAGTGAGCCTGTGCACTGCTCGATGGAGGCACAGCTTTTACATTAGCATTTTGCATGTTCTCAGTGCTAGGAAAAGCATCCAGGAAAAAAAAAATATCCAGGCAACACCATGATCTGTGTTTTACAGATGAAGTCGGAGCCATGTATTGGGATTAAAAAAAAAAAAAAAAAAAAAAAAAAGCCAAGTGGGTAGTTTTTTTAAAAGATACTTCTGCCATTAAAGAATAGGGAACAACATCTACCCATAATCAAAATGAAGAGCACTTGACTTATGACAGATCTCTTCCTGGCTGCAACGAGAGCTTTCTCTTGCATGCTTTTAGCAGCTGAATCCTCACTGTCTTTTTAAGAGGCAGCATCCCTTTCCATTTAAATTGCTCATCCACCATGTCACTCTGTAAGATGTGCTGATGTACAAAGCACAGAAGGACCCCTGAGCAGCATGAAGAGCTCCTCTCCTTGCTGCAGCTGAATTTCAAATTGCTTAGAGAGGGAGAAGGCGCTGGCAAAAATTCAGTGTGGCTCAAGGTTTGCTTCCTGAAGATGGAGGAGTTTAAATTTCTCTGAAAGGAGACCTAAGGGTCATGTGTGGGCACAGGCTTGAGTGTCCAGTTTCAGAGTAGTTAAGATGGAAAAAAATAAAGAAAAGACCTGATGAGCACAGGCTAGGCATTGTTTATGAAGAAGGAATGTGTTCTAACCTAAGCCAAGGACCTCTAATGCTCTTGAAGTAGTTTTGCCTACACATCACATCAGCATAGAAAAGGGCCATGCATCACATGCCATACACCACAGCCCTGCTTATATTATAAGGGACAACATAAAACCCTCACAGCACAGTGCCCTGTGCCACCAGCCCAAAGTGATGGCCCACCCCTGGGCTCAGGAGTCAGCTCTGCCCCAGGGCTGACAGCAGCACTGTGTGTGTGCAGAGCCCCTGGGACCACCTGGTGTTCCGAGCAGGAAGTCAAAAGATGTCACTCTGGAGCTCAGGTTTTAAATTTGGCCATGCTGAGAAACGTTTAAGGGTTTTTGATCTGGCAAATAGTTTTCCTTGCTGGCCAGGTGTGTTTCTGCAGTAATCATACAAGGTGCCCTTCCTGCCCTGTGTTTGGTCACTTGCTCTCCGGGGACTTGTTCTCTGCATGGCTTCCTTGATGCTCTGCATGCATTGAGACATCCTTCTGCCCTATACCTCAGAGGCATAAAGCATTATCCTGCAAAGGGTTAAGCCACTGTAGCTTGTCAAGTTCTTCTGGCTCCCAAAAAGTGGAGTGGAAAATTAATCTCTGACATCAGATTAAATATTCTAGAGGAGGTGTAAGGAGCAAAGCTTCTTGAAAAATATGATCTGTAGTTAAAGATTGCAAGGTACAATGGGTCAGTTTTAGTTAGAGCAGCTTAGTGGCCAAGTAGGAGATGTAAATTGCCATCCCCACACTTTGCTAATGCAAATGAACACTTTTGGTATTGTGTATCTCTAGCAGGTTGTTAGAGCTCTGTGAACTGAAGCTAAAGAGTTAAAGAGAATCATTAAGACATTTTCTCCCCTGTCTTAGCCCAGCTCTGTTCTCCTCTTTCTTGTTATTTAGTATTTATTGCAGTTTTATCATTATTATTTTATTTGCCATGGCATGTTTCGCGATGAGGCGCCAGGGATGTCAGCTCGATTTTTAGCCTTTTCCCAGCACATTCATTAAACTGTGACAGGTGATTTTCCCTTCTGTTTGGGCTCTGCCCTTGTACTCCTCACCCTGGGAGCTGGGAGCATCACTGTAATTCAAGGGATGGTCCAACAACTGCTCCTCATACATTTGCTCTCACGTCCTCTGCCTCTAATGCACCAGGGCCTTCTGCTGACTTTTGGAATAACTTTTAATATGCACTGATTATGGTGGAGGAGGATGGGGATCTGTTCTGGGAGTGGTAACCCAGTGTTGGTGATGTTCCATGGCTCCTGAGAGAATCTATTTCTGTAGCTGGCTGGGAAGCCCAAGAAAGATTATACCCTAACTTTGCACTTTACAAAGGGAAAAAAAAGTTGCAAACCAAGAATCATGGTTAATGCTTGGACTTGATGATCTTAGAGGTCCAGCCTTGATGATTTCGTGATTCTGTGGTGCAAGAAGTTTTATTTTTGCCAAGGATCTGTGTGTGAGGAGACTTATGCATTTGAGCCTTTCACAGAAGCAGCATGCCCAGGACTGAGAAATACAGAAGTGACATTGCACAGAGCTCTGAGTATCAGCTACCCAGGTTTCAGCAACAGGAACTCTGTTGAGGGCTTGTAGGACATCAGGTACTGTTCAGTAGCAGATTTTCCATTCATCTTCACCTGTTTTGTGTCTTGCTGCCTGCCTCCAGCACTCATTTTTCACAGGAGATATGGCACGAGGTGCCTGTCCTGACTGTTTGCTTGGAGGAGCAAGGTAGCCAGATGACTTCAGTGGTAGATTTTGAAAGTTGCTCATATTTGGCTCAAAGAAAGTCACACTGAAGATCATGGGAATGTTTTCATTGGTTCCAGTAGAAACTGAGCTCACTTTTGCTGTCCTTGGGAGCCAAGTGAGTCCCACCCTGGTCCATCTGAAGAACTTGCTTCTCAAACTCACTGACGTGATGTGATGTGTGAAATGTCCATGATGAGCCTCACCTGCAGGGCTTTGGTGCCATAGGTGATATATCTTCACAGTGCCACAACTCCCAGGTTTAGTCCTGTAAACCTTTTTTATTTGCTTCTGTAAAACCTTTTTTTACTTCTTTATTAAATACAAAAATAATGGATTGGGGTTTTTTTCTGGTTTTGGTGGGCTTTTTTTGTTGTTGTTGGTTTTTTTTTGTTTTGTGTTTTGGTTTGTTTTGTTTGTTTGTTTTGGTTTGGTTTGGGTTTTTTTGTTTGTTTCTTTGTTTGTTTTGGGTTTTGATTTTTTTTTTTTAAAGGGTAGCCACCTTCATATTTTTATTTCATGCAGTGTGAATGACATTTCAGAGAATCAGAGAAGGTTTTGGCTCCATCCAGTTCTACTCTCTGCTGTGGGCAGGGAGACTTTCCACTAGACCAGGTTGCTCAAAGCTCCATCCAGCATGGCCTTGGGTGTTCCATGGGGTGGGGTGTCAACAATTCTGAGCAACCTGTGCCAGTCCCTCACCACCCACCCAGTAAAGAATTTATGTATATAGTCTAAATTTCTCCTGTTCCAGTTTAAATCTATCATTCCTTGTTCTGTCACTATGATACTCACTATGATTTATGTTATATCACTATGATTTCCTCAAAATTCTTGCTTAGTATAAACTAAACCGTCAAAATAGCTCTAGGACAGAACTGGGATCAGGCCTGAGCTTGGGCAGGCTCCGTAACTCATCGATGTTTGGAAAAAGCAAAGCTGGTCCGTGGGTCTGGGTTCATTTTATGCCTTTGTGTCCACATCAAAATTTTCACTTTCTCTTCTATTTCATTCTTCAGTGTCAAGGCCAGGAACTGAGTGATTTGTCCTCTTGCCCTGGGCAGTGAATAGGCAGTGTCAGAACCCTGCCTATGGATTTTATTCCTCCTGTGGAGAAGGGGGTCATGGTACCAAGAGCCACAGTTCAAATCGTGCTTTCAAGATAGCATCAGCACAGCCTGGATTGGTCTGTATTGTTATGTTTTGCATCAAACCACTGAGTTATTAATGTGTTGGGATTTCTGCCTCCCTCACTGCAGTCAACAAATACGTGGTCCGTGTTTTTACCGGCGAAGTCAGCGGCAGCGGAACAGATGCGGATGTCTTCATTAATATCTTCGGTGAGAAAGGAGACACAGGTATTCAAATGCAAATCATTTCCTTAAAATATTTCCCCCTGCTCTGCAGGCCTGTGATCTCAGCAGCACACACACACACACACACAGGCAATCTGGCAAACGCAGAACAACCTGGCAGAGTGGAAGGCACAGCAAATGGTGGCGACAGCTCTGGGGGCCCCCACATCCACAGCCCCTGGAAGGTGCATCTGCAATGCAGCAGTTGTGGCTGGGTGTGGGCAGGGCTCAAGTTACCTGCCATTAAAACAAGCAGGCTCTGGGAAAATGCAGCATAAACCACCAGCAGAAAGCAGTGGAGTAAGTGACAACCCACTGAAGGGTCCAACACCAGTGTGTATTTACAGGGAATGCAGTGAGAGCTGTGTATCTCATTTTCTGGGCACCTGGATGGATAATGACATCCTTTCTCTGTGGCAAAGGGGGTGGCTGAGCCTGCTTGGCCACTTGTAAAAATAATTTAAGCAATTAAATATTAGTTTAATTTTATATATATAGATTAGATTANNATTATAGATTATAGATGATAGATTATAGATTATATATATTATTTAATGATATCATTTATATTAGTTGGGTTTTAATAGCTTTTTTAAAGAAATACTGTAATTATTTTTAAATGTGGATTGTGCTGCTACAGTGGCCTGGAAACTTCCATCTAATTTTCTAAAAAAATTAATTGAATAATATTAAAAGATGTGCAAATCAAGCTCTCTGGGCCATGGACAGAAGTCGGTGGAGATTCCTGTAATGAGGGAGCAAATATTCTTTTGCTTCTACACTGCACCTCTCCTGTCAGGTTCAAGAAATAATGATATGATATCTGCTGAGTGTCCTTGAACAGATTATAAAACCTGGTGGATGGGGCTCATCCGTGATTAATCCTCCAGAGTTTTACAGGGGATTCATCTGATCTCTCTGAAGACATCCCAAAGTGGGAGTCTGAGTCCTAGCTGGGTGTCCAGGCACTCACTGATACCCACACAGGGAAATAACACCCCTAGAGAATGATTCATCCCCTCTGGGGTAAGAGGGGTGAGTTGCTCATTGACCTCTTTCTCTGCACTGGTGCCTTGGGTGGCTTTCATCCCACTCACAGCATCACCCACACAACCAGGGACACAGCTTTAATACCTTTCATAAAGGCAAACCCCTGGGAGATCAGGAAAAAGCCAACAGCCCTGGCTGGGTCCTAATTTGAAAATAAATCCTTCCTCTTGGATACAGCAAAGAATTCTGTGTCCTGAAATGTCAGAGTCTGCAGCTTGTGACCAAAGCCTTTCTTGAACGGTTTGGAGATTTTCGAACACAGTAAAAATAAAAGGGAAATGTGGTGATATTAAAAAAAAAATAAAAAAGTAAGAGCCATCTGGATATATATTTCTGAAAGCTCTGAGAGCTGTAAGTAACTGTGACATTAGAATGGAAATCCTGGTCTTTTGTGTACTTGAGAAAAGGTACCTTTTTATTAGAGTATAAAGTCCTCTGCCTTTTTCTTGAATCCTGGGTGCAGAGAGCTGATATCTAGGGAATATTTGATTCAGTCAGTGGTGACATTCCTAAATATTCCTTCACTTACAAACATGCATGTGCCAGTAACCCTTTCCTCCTTGGAGTTATAATTTATTACTTATTTTTTGTTTTGTTTTTGTTTTTGTTTTTGTTTGTTGTTGTTGCTGTAGAGGTTTGTTGTTTGTTTGTTTGGTGTTTTTGTTTTGTTTGTTTGTTTTACTTTTATTTTTACTTTTTCTTTTCCCATTCAGGTGTGAGGAAACTGGACAATGACAAAGACAACTTTGAAAAAGGAGCAGAAGACAAGTTCACACTGGATGCTCCAAATCTGGGGAAATTAAGAAAAATTAATATTGGACATAACAACAAGGGTGGCTCTGCTGGCTGGTTCCTTGCAAAGGTTAGTTACTTCTGAGACATTCAACATAAGCATCTCATGGGTTCAAAATATCTCACTCTCTCAGTGTTTTGGTACCAAGAGATGTAAGGATAATTGCTGGTGATACAGGTTACTGAGAGGGACACAAGTAATTTCATTCTCTTGACTTAACTCATTACCATGACCATAAAAATACCAGAATCCAAGTGTTATCTGTTGGATCTGTTCACACTGAAAATTTGCAGCCTCAAAGCTTGTTCAAATTTAAATGCTTTATCATTGGCTCAGCAAAAGAGATATGTTTGCAACAAAGACCCTATTCTTCCACTTTCCTGCTCATTTTAATCTCCTGCTATGGGGTAGGAAGGAATTACAGCTTTTAGCGTAATGGTTGAAGGAATATTTTATAAAGAGGAAATCTATGACTCTTCCCTTTGGTCTCATTTTCTTTCCTCTGCTGATGTAATTTAACACAGCTGGCTTTAATCCACATAAGGCCTGACCCCATATTTGTAAATCCTCAATAACAGGATAGTTTGATGTAATACAAATGCAAATATTAGCACATGCTACTCCACCACTGCAGAGTGCAGGAAAAGTTATGATGTTGGCTGCCTGTGAAAAATGTGGAAATGGAAAACAGAATGGTTGTGCTCAATGTCATAAATAGTGGGGGGCAAAAAACACAGAACCTCATTCTCACATCACAGGTGCAATGGCATAATTTTGGATGAGGTTGGTGAGGCTGCTCCAGTCCCAAAATCTGGTGTAGTGACTACTTGCAGCCAACACACTAACCCTATATTCTGCCACAAGCCTCCTAAACAAGGATGTTCATGATGAAGTCAAATGCCTTTGGCCTTGCAAATTCAGATGGAAGGCTGGAGAACTGAGCTAAAATAACTCAGTTGTTGTCTACTGGTTTTAGATGTTTTTCTTTAATTTGGTTCAATACCTGGACACCCTAGTGTTGTCACTCCAGGATGAACCTGTTCTCATGTTTCTTGTGTTTTTGGAGTGGCTTATACTCAGAGATGGTTTTCCACCTCTAAATGTAAGAATAAGCCCGCTGAAAGGAGCCCAAGGAGGATCAGCTGGTAGGGACACATTAGAGTGTTGATATTTCACCTGAACCTTGTCTATTTTAGTCTCTAGCACTCCAGCTCTCTCATGCTGACAATCCCAGCCCTGGCAGACACTGCTGTCTGTGTCTGTGGAGGTACAACAGGACTCAAGAGTGCTACAGGCAGCAGCATGGTGTGGGATGAATGACAGGAGGGGAAGCTCTATTTCCCAAACAATGGTTTCATAAAATTATCAGAAAGGACAGATTTCACATTCTCCCTCATTGTTGAGAAAAGTGTCAAGGGCTTTCTAACCATAATAGTGATTTCTTTTTTTCTCCTCTGAGTCATTACCCACAGAGAGGAGTAGATATTTTGATTTCTTCTCTTCTGGCTGAAATCCTTCAGTACTCTTCTCTGCTGGTTTAAAATACTATAGTGACTCTATGGCAGAATTCAGGAGTCCAGCAGAAGATATCAGTAAGAAACACCTCAGCAGGAGGTGGTGCAAAAAACTAGTCTAATATTAAAGGGGAATATTGTTCCTCAGCTTGTTTCAGCAAAATATCACAGAATTCTAAAACAGTCTAGTTTGACAGGGACCACCCCCATGCCATGGGCAGGGACACCTTCCACTAGCCCAGGCTGCTCCAAGCCCTGTCCAGCCTGCCCTTGGACACTGCCAGGGATCCAGGGGCAGCCACAGCTGCTCTGGGCACCCTGTGCCAGGGCCTGCCCACCCTCACAGACAGCAATTCCCAATTCCCAAGATCCCATCCATGCCTTCCATGCCTCTGGCAGTGGAAGCCATTGCGTCCTGTCCCTCCATGCCTTGTCCCCAGTCCCTGTGCAGCTCTCCTGGAGCCCCTTCAGGCCCTGGCAGGGGCTCTGAGCTCTCCCTGGAGCCTTCTCTTGTGCAGGTGAGCACCCCCAGCTCTGCCAGGCTGGCTCCAGAGCAGAGGGGCTCCAGCCCTGGAGCATCTCCGTGCCCTCCTCTGGACTAGCTCCAGCAGCTGCACATCCTTGTGCTGTTGGAGCCCAGGGCTGGAGGCAGCTCTGCAGGTGGGGTCTCACCTGAGCACAGGGGCACAGGGGCAGAATCCCCCCTGCCCTGCTGCCCACGCTGGGGGATCAGCCCAGGGCAGGGGGGTTCAGGCTGGGGCAGCTCCAGCTCTCACCCACAGCACCCCCAGCTCCTTCTCCCAGGGCTGCTCTGTCCATTCTGTGTCCAGCCCCGCTTTGGATTGCCCCAACCCAGGTGCAGCACCTTGCACTTGGCCTTGTTAAACCCCATGACATTTGCACAGCTCCACCTCACTGTTGTCCAAGAGCAAAATCCTTCCAAATCAGAAACTCTCTCCTGCCACAGGGTTTAATGGCTGCCTTTGCAATGGTTCCACCTTGGAGTAACTGACTGGGATCTAGTGATTTTACTGTGTCATACAAGCTCATCTGATGGTCTGGATTTGCCCTGAAATTCCTAGGCATTATTTTATAACAAGGCTCTAAAGCAGAGAGAGAGAACACAGCCTGTTCCCAAAGCAGAACAAAGAGCTGTTGTTCAGCTGATGGAGAAGAGTAGCCAGCAAACAGGCTCTGGAGAGGAGGAAGACAGGCCAGCCAGCTGGTCTTGATAGCAGAGACATCTGCTCTCATACACTGCAAGAGATGCAGAATGGGTTCACTGAATAAAAAGGAAAGAAAAGAAAAAAAGCTGGGGTTTTAGTCACTGATTGTCTGAAATTCTATCAGTAAGAATTAGGGAGTGGAATGGGATCTGCTTGAGTATTGAGTATGTTAAATACCAAATGAGAGTGTGTACATTAAGCTTCTGCTCCTCTGCCACCCTGTTGTGTAAAACCTTTGCTTTCCCCATGCCCTTTCTCAGCGTGGTGCCTGTTTTCTCTCAGGTGATCATTGAGGACATTGGCAATAAGTGTGTGTACCAATTCCCAGTTGGACGCTGGTTCGCTTTAGACGAGGATGACGGGAAGATACAGAGGGACATTCTTGTTGGGGGCACTGAAGCCACAGGTAAAACCATGGGCCAAATCCATGGTGGGGAATGGGAAATTAAGGCTATTAGCCACGTTTTCTTTGGAAGATTGAATGCCTTATGCTCAGGGAGACCTGCAGTGAAGCATCTGCTGGCAATAGGCTGTTTTGTGTGAGGGTTCCTGAATTGCCAACACACTTCCCACCTTTGTGTGTCACCTGTGAAGCTGTGCAGGACCTACGTACTGGTTTATCACCTGGTGCACCTGGATAAGGGGCTGATGGACAGGGAATGAAAGATTCAGCTTGTACCTTCAGCAAATTGCTCACCAGCTCCCAAATAAAGTGTTATTTCCAAAAGCACAAAGTAGAATATTGTACTTCAGTTTCTTTTCTGGGGAACTAAACATCCTTTAAGAAAACAAGAAACACAGTGCTGAGCCCTAAATCAGTCTTTTTTTATTATCCAGCATGGCTAAGGCAAAGACAACCAAAGTTTATGTCTCTGTTAAAAGAAACCTGGGTGTAAAGTCCATAAAAGAACTTGTCACGAGGCAGAAGATTATTTGAGTAGTGTTCTGCCTGTATTTATTTAATAACATGAAGGCAAACACTTTGATGATGCATGTAACAACTGTTCCCTACTTCCTTGTACAGTCTTCAACACCTGCAGTCCTTATATTCTCCCCTGCATGTGCATGGGGAGAGTGGTCTGGGTGCACATCCCTCACTGCAGGATGCTTGTTAAGAAAAATCAAGGGAAAAAAAACTGAAAGAAATGTAATTCAATCCCAAAAAGCTTCCTTTTTCTTTTACCATTCATCACTGTGTATTTTATTTTCCTCCTCTCTAGAGTTTTGTCGAAGATATATCAACAGTAAAGCATGCTTGAGTACAATTTTTAATGTAAATTTCAAAGGGAGGATTATTTATAAGAGAGTGACTTCTGGCGTTTTTGCTTCATCTCAAGTTCCTATTGAAATTTCTGTCTGATTAAATCAAAAACTTGGTTAAGTCTCAACTATTTTCTACATGCTCCTATCGTGTTTAAATGTGCATTTGATGCTGTGAGACAGGTTTAAGATGTGCTTTTCTGAGGTAAGGCTTGTAGGAAGAGGTGTTTTCATTCTTAGGCCAACAGCTGGAGATAGAAAAAACCCCCAAGGACAGTTTTATGTAAATAGGTTTCTTTTCAGGAATACTTTTCTTTCTTCCAGCTGGGCTGATACCTCTTCCAAACCTTGTTTTTCTGAGATCTGTGAGTTCTCACGGTGGCTGTGGAAGTCCTGATGGCTTCAGCAGCATTATAGGCTACAAAACAAATAAACACAAAGTTTTCAGAGTTTTGTGACATTGCAGATTTTGCCACCACATTTAAAGCAACACTTCTCCATCCTCTCAGCATTCTCTGAAATATTTGCTGCTTGTTATTTCTCAAAATCGAATTCAAATTGCCAATTCAATTTTTTTGCCTTTCTTCACCTAATCAGCACCACAGAGTGAATAAAAACTAAAACTTTTCTTTTTCCACTGAGCAATGGGACAGGGAGTTCATCACCCCATGCCTGTTTCCCTTGGACAGTCTGAAGGTAGATGTGCATTCCTCAGAATTATGTGCGGGGCAAAATCAAATTGCACTGTGTGTAAGTCAGAAGCTAAAATAGACCAGTGGGAAATCAATAGAGTCTCCAACATCAATCAGGTCAAAGCCATAACTCTTAGACTCTTTTCCTCTCTTCTTTTTTTTCCCCCCCTAACCAAACTTCTGACTCCTCCAGGCATTGTGTACAACGTGGCTGTGGTGACGGGAGATATCAGAGGAGCCGGCACCAACTCCAAGATCCATGTGATCCTCCACGGCTCCAAAGGCTTGAAGAACAGCGGGAAGATTTTCTTGGAAGGGGGTGAATTTGAGCGTGCCAGGACGGATCTCTTCAACGTGGAGATAGCTGCCCTGCTCAGCCCTCTCAGCAGAGTCAGCATTGGGCACGATAACTGTGGTGTCAGCTCCGGCTGGTTTTGTGAGAAGGTGGGACTTAATTATCATAAACTCATGGAATCATTCAGATTGGGAGAGACCTCCGAGGTCATGGAGTTCTACCACCGGGCCAGCACTGCCAAGAGTTTTGTCTGCAGGCAGCTGGCAGACCTGCTCCCCATTCATAACCTGACCCCGGCACCCCAGTACAGTTTAGGGATAAATAAATAAACCTGCTTTTGTTTGGAAGGTGATATCCCGGGTTTAACAAGTCAATATTATACATCACGCACGGGAGCAGCTGATTGCCTCAAAGGCACGTTAGATGCATAAGTCAATCACTTGCTAATTGGGTTGATTGCCCCTCTGCAGTCACAAAGATACAGATTATTGTTTGCTCAGCTCCAAAAGCACCTTCAGATGTTTGCCCAAGGGGCCAGACAGAAACTCAGCCTTGGATTGTGCTGAGCATTTCAAAGTTATCATCTACACTCACACTTCCCTGAAGTTTCTAGATGCTGCCCTGGAGGCTCAGAAATAACAATTTTAAAAAAACCTCAAAACCCGATGGAAAGTGGCTGACCACAGCTGCTACTGGGAGGCAGTGGAGAAACATGCAGTGTTGCTCCCCAGCAACTTATATTTCTTTGAGAAGAATTCCATGCAGCAGTGGGGGAAGGTGTTGGAAAATTCTTCTAAGTTTAGCACATGGTGTGTGATCCCTATATCCGTGGGTAATGTTTGGTTTTGTACCATCCAGCGCTTAGTACACATGCCAGAGATTAATGTGGCCTTGTGTTAACTCCCTGCATCTGTGACTAATAAGTTTTGTGCCAGCTAACGCTTCCTTGTTTGCTTCCACCAGTGATTAATATGTACTGGTAGATATCTTAGTTTTGAGAACAGAGATGGAGTGCCAGAGCAAAGAATGATAGAGAGAAGTGCATCACAACCTGGACACATATTTGATATGGTCTCCAGGAAGATCCAGGATTATAAAAGGGGATTTTGAGGAATGGGATGTTCCCAAGTGACCACCAAAAATCCCCAAAAGACCTCTACTCATATCCAAATAACTAAATGGAAATAATAAACATATATTCACGTATGCAGGAAGTGTAATGAATATGTTATAGAAATGTGACATGTATTAGTTTCATGTATGGTCTGTTTGGTTGCTGCTCAGGCTTTGAGGTGAAACTCCCATTCAGCATTGTTAGGAAAGCAATTTTGTCTTTCCAACACAGCAAATTGTTTGGAGAGTTTATTTCCCAGCTTTTGGTGACAACACTAGATCGTGTACAAGGTCATCAGGAGGAAATGAGAGTGTGGAGAGGAAGGCAGATGCCTACCCTGAAGCTACAAGGAAATTCAGTTTTCCTGGCAAGCAAAATCTGCTTAGGATGGATATGTTTGAAGGCTTCTTGTGCCCTGTGTTTTCTGCAGAGCCCTGCCATGCACTGGTGGGGTGCAGGGCCTGTGCTGCACACTGACACGATGCTGCAGCCACCCTGCCTGCTCCCATTCCCTTCCCTTACTGGTGTTTCACCTCTTCTTGGTTGACCCATTGTGATGTATGGCTACAAAAAATGGGAATAACAGTACAGATGAGTCGTAGCTGCACTCCAAACTGGGATTTGTGCAGCCAGGCTGGCTCATACTGGTCCAGAAAAGCTGTTTTTGAAAGCAGGACCTAGACCTCCAGCCCTGTCTTTGCACTGTTTGAGTTTTCTGTGCCAAGGTCCTGTGGGTTGCCAGTAGTGGAATATTCGAGCTCATAATCCCAATCTCTTTTCCCAGGTGGTGGTTTACTGCCCGTTCACTGGGATTGAGCAAACCTTCCCATGTGGGAAGTGGCTGGATGAGGATGAAGGGGACGGTCTCATAGAGCGGGAACTCTACGAAATGGTGTCCCTGCGCCAGAAAAGGCTGAAAAGTAAGAGCAAGTGTGCAGGAGCCTCCTGTGACCATCACTCCTCCTCCCACGAGCCACACCCTCTGAGAGTCACCTGACTGACATGGATAGGGTCAAGGAGAACTTCAGGTGGATCCAGTCACTGGATCATAGAATGGTTTGGGTTTGGAAATGACATTTAAAGGTCATCTAATTTCTCCCCTTTCCATGAGCAGGGACACCTTCCACTATCCCAGAGTGCTCCAGCCCTCTCCAGCCTGCCCTTGGACACTGCCAGGGATCCAGGGGCAGCCACAGCTGCTCTGGGCACCCTGTGCCAGGGCCTGCCCACCCTCACACACAGCAATTCCCAATTCCCAAGATCCCATCCATGCCTGCCCTGTGGCAGTGGAAGCCATTGCCTGTGTCCTGTCCCTCCATGCCTTGTCCCCAGTCCCTCTCCAGCTCTCCTGGAGCCCCTTCAGGCCCTGGCAGGGGCTCTGAGCTCTCCCTGGAGCCTTCTCTTGTGCAGGTGAGCACCCCCAGCTCTGCCAGCCTGGCTCCAGAGCAGAGGGGCTCCAGCCCTGGAGCATCTCCGTGCCCTCTTCTGGACTGGCTCCAGCAGCTTGACATCCTTCAAGTTGGGGCATGAGTTTCAGCTTTGAAAATACTGCTTTAGGAGTGTATAAAATTAAACTCCTACAATATTTTGAAGAATTATACTCATTTCCTTAAGGCCCACTGGGCTCAGGGCTGCCTCAGACATCATCTTACCTTTTTAGACAAGCCAGGGTACTTTGCTCATCACTACAGAAGCAAAGCTTCCTTATTCCAGATGGAAACAAAAAATATAGTAAGAAGACAAACCTTGGTGGGGAGACGAGGGGGAATGGGAAATATAACACAACTCTTCCTGCTGGCTTCACCTATTTTTATTTCCTTAGAGAAATAACAGGTCTTAGCCCTGTCCAGCATCTAAACGTGCCTCCTGAGGCAGGGTGTGCTGGCTGTGGAGCCTTTTCTCTAGAGGGAGGCAATGGCACACGTTTGCTCTGTGCTCTGCTGTGTGGGCAGGTTCATCCATCCCCACACGCTCCAGCACCAGCCTGGTTCTGCACCGAGCCAAACACATGTGTAAACAGAATATTTTAATTAGGGTAATAGACATGGTTTAATCCGACAGTGCTTTGGGTGGGCTCCTGCTCAAACAGCAGGTCATTTGAATAAGCTTTATCTAAATGTTAGTCAGTGCTGTAACCACACTGTACCTCCAACACGGTCCATTTAGCTAAAGCATCTGCAACCTTTAACCCCCTATTATCAACCCTGATTGTTATTGACAGGCTAATTCCCTCACTGCTGCAGTGCAGGAGATAGACAGGGAGCATTAGCCTTGAGAAATCTGTGACCTTTAGCTGCCAGATTATAGAAGTGTAAGACTCGGAGTTAGAAAAGACTTATTATGTCATCTCGCCTATCTCCCTGTGCATACAGCACTGTCCCTTTCTGTGGAGATGATCAAAGCTGGGCTGAACCTCACTTGGGGTATCCATGGTGAAATGTCTCCCAGCACAGCATCCAGAAGCTGCTCCTGCAGCAGATTGCAGCTCCGTATGCAGATTGTATTTATTCTGTGGTTTTTCTATTCCCTCCTCTCCTTATCTTCAATGTTATCCTGGAAACTGTTGTGCCAGGTCTTGTCCTCCCTGGTGTTTGTGCCCTGGGGAATATTTGCCCTGGCTCTGAGAATTTCCAAAGTGCCTGGATAGGTCGATGTGAAAGGATGGGAACCTGGGGGATGCGCCCAGCAAGCCCTGGGAGGATGATGATGGGTATTTGGGAACATGCCTGGCCTTCTCCAGCAGCTGCAGCCTAGCTCAGCCACATCTCCCCCGGTGTGGTTTCTCCCTGACAGTCCTCAATCAGCATTTAATCCTGGCACAAGGTCCCATTTCCCTTCTGTGCACACTTCACTCCTCCTTCCCCTCAGCAAGAGGTCAGGGAGGCCACACCAGACAGATGAGAGCAGAATTTGGTGTCTGAATGGCACTTGCAGCTTTCCCCAGGGAGAACAGGCTTCTCCATCACATGCCATCCACAGACTTTGCTTCATTTCTGCTCACCTAAAACTTGCTGGTGCTTTTCAGTGAGGAGTGGTCATGAGCATTTTGTGTATTATTAAAACAGGGGCAAAACTTTTTCTGAGAGATCCCTCTTCCCCTCATTTTTTTTTTCAGCAGCTCTCGTCTCTTTTTTATACAGTCAAACACTGAGTAGACCAGTAAAAATCTAATTTATATGCATGCCATCATATTTTTATATTCCATTCCGGGCTCTGAAGGTCAGGCCCTGCTAGAGTGGGCTCGGGCATACCGAAAGGGTTAGCAATTCTCTCATTAAGATTTGTTAATAATTCAGATGATGTCTGAGTGAGGAAAGAAAGCTGTTCCTTCTCCTGTAGGTGCTGCAAGGCCTGCAGAAGTGACACACATTATTATCAATAAAGCATGCAGATGAGGGGCTCTTTAGAGGAAATAATGTTGCTCTTATATATGCAACAATATTCTGATATGAAAACAGAAGTAAAGTTGCTGCAGGTGGACTGGACTTATGGTTAAAATGTTGGATGAAGACTTGAGATAAAAATCTTGCAAGTTGGCCACAGTCTTAGGGTATGTCATGTAGTATTAAAAAGGGTGTTAACTGAAGTCGTGTCAAATTTAGGCATTTAAATAATTTAAAACCTTTTGGAAAATATCTTTACACTGCTCTGAATGTGTTTGTCCCTGATGATGCAGCCTCGCTAGGGATGGATACCTGAGTGGGCTTTGAGACAGCTTGCTGTACAAGAAGCATTTTTGGGATAATTAGTCCAGCCTCTGGAGGCTCATTATCTCAGGATGGAGTGATAACATGTCTGTGTCCTATTCCTCCTTGTTCCAGACACAGATCAAACAAGTTTTTAGGAGCTACCTGGAGCTGCATTGCACTGTGCACAAGTAACTGGAGACTCCTTCTCACTGACAAAAGGAAAGATGAATATTTCCCTGACTTCATGGTCTTTGAAGCTTGAGTTGTAGGTATTTGACAAGAAAACTGCAACTACAGGGTTGGGTCACGCCCCTGCATTACCCTGTTAGTAGAGTTTAACAGGAGAATATGGTTCACCTGAAAAGAGGTTGTTTATGTTTTACTCATTTTCTTTTAAATGAAATAGCAGAATTATATTTCCAATCTCATTCCTGCACATCATGCAGCAGCTGATCATGTTTGTGCAGAAAAGGATGAAAGATCAGTGTCTTTCTTCATCCCACCCTCTCTACCTACCAGGGGAAACAATGATAATTATGTTTTTCACCAGGTTACCCTATAAAAATTATTAAAACAAGTATCTTTAACCTTTCTTTCTAGAAAACCCCTGGTCTCTGTGGATCTGGACAAGTGACATTAAAAATGCAGGAACAGATGCCACCATCTTCTTCCAGATTTATGGAGACAAAGGGAAGTCAGATGAGATGAAGCTAGACAACAATTCAGACAACTTTGAGACTGGACAGACAGACAAATTCATGGTATGAATCTCATGCAAGTGATAGATTTGGCTGGGTATTGTTTTCCAGGGCTTTAGCTTCAATCCTTGGTAGAAAATCATCAGTATGAGATTTTTACTCCATTAGGTCCTTCCAAAATTGAGGACAGGTCACTCCATTTGGTGGTGATGCAAATGATTTACTTGCCTATGTATACGGTTTTTCTTCCCAAAACAGGGAATAGGCTGGTATTTTTGACTTCTCTCTGATTTAGCTCTTACAAGATGTTCAGAGGTGCCCTTTGTGTGTGTGCTTTGCTGACTTAGAAAAATGGATGTTGCACCTTTTTTACCCATTTACAGATAGAGCTTCCTGATCTCGGCACCTTTTATAAGCTTCGGATATGGCACGAGAAAAGAAATCCCTTTGCTGGCTGGCATCTGAATAAGGTGAGGGGACAGAAGGGAAGGTAGGACTGGAAAGCCAGGCTGGTGGCAGAGGTCTGCAGTGCCAGTCCTGGGTCACTGTGCTCCCCAGCTGGCATCTGAGCTTGATGTGCAGTGCTCTGAGGTGCCTGCCCCGTCAGAGGAACAAGATAAAATGGAATAAAGTTGCACCAGGGAAGGATTAGATTGAACATTAGGGAAAATTCCTTCATGGAAAGGGCTGTCCAGCCCTGGCACAGCTGCCCAGAGCAGTGGTGGAGTCCCCATCCCTGGAGGGATTTAAAAGCTGTGTGGATGTGGCACGTGGGGACAGGGGTCTGTAGTGGCCTTGGCAGAGCTGGGGGAATGGTACAACTTGGTGATCTTAGAGAGCTTTTCCAACCCAAACGATTGTGTGATTTTGTGTGTGGGAAATGAGAGCAATGGAGAGAGGCAGCTCCCAACAGCCCAGACTGATGGTAAAAATCCCACTGTCCCACCCTTCCCATGTCAGAAAACTGATGAACTCATCTCACTGCTGCCAGGGGTTTCTTCCTTGCTCTTTGGAAAACTTCCTATTCTTAGACACCACTACTGTATGGAAAAACAAACCCACTCCTTCTCTGGCTTATTTACAATGCCCATTACAAAACAATTGATTCCAGCAGAGATTGCACAGGGTAGCATCCCCTGCCCTGGAGTGCTGACAGCCCTGTGATGGGGGGTGAGCTCCTGCAGGCTGGAGGGGGCCATGGAGACTGTGCAGAGGAGAGCAGCCCTGTGCTGTGTGGGAGATGACAAGGGTGACCTGCTTGATCTTCACTCACACCTCCTTTGCACTACCAGCATTGATTACCATGCTGTCACCCCTCACCTGGATTGTCTGGACAGAAAGCCCCCCTGTAAGCTTCACCCCTGCTCCTCCTGAACAGCTTGGTTGGCACTCTCTGTGCCTAACAAAACACACACTTTGCTCTGCATCTGTAAATAAGTGTGTTGATTAGTCACAGTTTACCACTTGGAGCTTTTTCCTGGGCTCCTCTAATGTGCTTTGACAGATCCTGCTCTCCTGCCTTGTCATGGTGCTGTGGAACCATCAACTGCCAATTCCCATCTCCAGGGGTAGGAGGGCATCAAGTGCTGCTGCTGTCACCATATGGTAGGAGAAGGTGTCTGGTTGGGGTCTTTTATGACAAGGAAATTGCTGGTCAGACTTAGGGCTGGTGCAATCATCCCTATTAGTTTGTTCACAGATGATGAGCAAGAATGTTCGTATCTTCCACAATTGTGTATTCCCCCATGGTATCTTACTTTCCTGTAGAAAATTTATGTTCAGGAAGGACAAGAAGTAACTTAGAGTGTGTCTAGGATTCCCTTTTGGTCAAACTGCCTAAGTAAACCTGGTTAAGATGCATGAAATGACTTGATGTTCTTATGGTTGGACTCATTTTAGGCCTTTTTCAACCTAAATGATTCTGTGATTCTATGACTTTACAAAAACCAGTCTGTCCATATATACCCAGTCTGATGTTTTCTGGATGCATCAGGCTCATGGCACGTGAATCCCATCACTTATGCACCCATTGTAGCATCTAGGAAATTAGATGAAACCTGAATGATGCTTTGTTCCCTTCCTCCCACATTTCATACCTGTTTTGCTTCATGTTGGGTCAGGCTTCCTTTTTCTACCACAAAACCTAGAATTGCCACACTGGTCAGGCCAAAAGTCCCTCAAGCCCAACATCCTTTCCCTTGTTTCATGTGAGGTCGTAGTTTTAGATGTGTAAGAAAGAAGACAAGCCTTTATAATACCTCCTCCCAATATTCTTTCAGGTTTTGACTTCTTCTAGTTGGACACTTACTTCCTAAACTGATCCACCAAACAGAAAGTATTTAGCAGATTTATTTTTCCAGTTATTAGTTCAAAGTTTCCAGCCTTCCCTTGAACATTTAAACTTTCAGCAACCTTAATAGCTTTTGGCTGATTGTGGTTTTTTTTTGTTTGTTTGTTTTTCTTTTTTTTGTTTTTTGTTTTTTGTTTTTTTTTTTGCTTAGAACTTTGTTCCACAGGCATCATTTGATGCCCTGTATTTCTTGAGGCAGAAGAGGGAACAGCTGATCCCTCTCTGCCTTCTTCATTGTCACCTCTGATTTTACAGACTTTCTTCATACCCTTGCGTTACACATTTCAACAAACAATTGCAGAGCACCACCTTATTTGCTCATTACTCCTTTAGGATCTATTGCAGATCTTTATTCAGGGCTCTGCAAGTTTTTTTTGTTTGTTCTTTTTCCTCAATGCATTGATTCTCATCAGCAAAAACCAGCAGCACAAGCCCCATCCCCAGTTTGCTCCTTGGGGTTATAGAGTGGTACATGACGAGTCATTTGCAGAGCCACAGAATCCCTCAAAAGTTCCTCAATGCCATGGAGTGATTGGAGAAAGGAGGAATGAAAAGCCATCAGCTGTGACAGGCTTTCCTCCATGCATCACTCCAGTGCACAAGCTGGACAGTCCTGTTATTAATGTGTTTTATTTCTCTGCTGCTACCTCCTCTTGCCTCCCTGGCAAAAAACCTGTCAGGATCTCGTTGCTTTTTCGCCTTTAAGCCTCTGAACTCATGCGGTGTTTTGGTTTAATGAAGGTAACTCTGCTGAAAACGCTGACAAAAGAAAAATACTCCTTCAACTGCGGCCGCTGGCTAGATATAAATGAAGAGGACAATGAGATCGTGCGGGAGCTCCCCGCCGAGGGATCTCTGGTGACTGAAGTCATGCCAGGTGAGAGCCACGGGCTCTGTGCAGAGGCTTGCTTAGGACCTGAATAGAAAGAAACCCTCTTTGTGTGAGAGATGCACAGGCAGACTGATGCAATTCAATTAACTTCTTTTTCTGGCACTTTCTCTCTGCAGTATTTTCTGTGTGCATCATTATCTGCATGAAGCCTGAGAAATCCCAGCCTTTTATTAATTTTTTTTTTTTTTTTTTTGCAGCAGGTTTCTCTCTGGTGGGAAATGGGAGAGATCTGGCCACAGCACAATTGTTTCTAGGGCTTGGTTTTTTTTTATAAAACGTGTAATTTTTTTCCGGTCTCCCTTAAAATGTGAAATGCATGGTTTGAGGAATATTCATGGAAAGCAAGCTTAGCTAAAATGCAATCTAAAATTTGACAATCATATTTTGGGCTCTAAAGTTTTATTTAGTTATATGCAAATTTATGCAGCTGTATGTATAAATACATCGTAAGTTGCACAGCACATTGGTGTGTGCATGTGCATCTTTCAGTATGTATGAGCAATCCAAACTATTTATTCTTTTAATTGAACTGGAGATTTAATTAAGGAAAGATGCAGAACTTTGCCCTGGAGTGGCCACTTCTGCTTTGACCTTGTGTCACAAGAATTAAATCTACTTAGAGGGAGAATGTAGAAGAGCAGTACATCTCAAGGTAGCCGGTGGAATTTTTCATTTTTCTACCAAAGCACCCACGCTCTGTAGACCTTGAGTCCCTCGTTTTCTGAAATTTCTGGTTCTGATATTGGTGATCTGCATGCAGTGGAGCAGTTCCTCAGAAGAGGAAGAGTAATTGTAATTGCAGATGTTATTAAAATGTAAATAAACCTTGTTTTGAAATGTATTTTTAATCAGCTGTGGAGAGGGCAGCTTGAATCCTCACTCAGGCACTTTCCTGTGTGGAGAATTTGTGCTGAGCAGAGGTGAGATGCAGCACCTCCGTGTTGGGCTTGCAGGTGGATTTTGGAGGGAGGGTGGGAGCACTGCTTCCTGTCCCTTCCCCAAGCTGGAGAAAAGGGGATCTCTCTCAAAAGTTGGACTGTGGGCTGGCTCCTTGTTGTGATATTTCTTCCTGGAAATCCTTCACCCAATGGGATGGGAGGGCAGAGAGGAGGGCATGGCTAGAGGAGGAAGGTGGCAGATCAAAATCCACCCAGGAAAATCCCCTTAAAGGTGAAAAGCAGGCAAGACAATCCAACCTCCTGCATGAAGTTTGGACTCTTGGAGGGATGATCGTGGGGGTCTTTTCCGACCTTTATGGTGTAATGATTTTATGATTCTATGATCATAACCATCCCAAGGGGATGGGGCCAGCTGGGCCTGTCTTGTCTCATAAATCCAACATGAAGAGCCCATTCCTCAGGTCTCTGAGCCCTTGTCCCTTTCTAACTCTTCTTATCTGCCTGCCATGGCCCTGGATGCTGAAAATGTTGTTTTCCTCACGCACATTGCAAGGTTCCCCCCAGGGCCATCTTGGAAGGGCAGAAGGGGAGGTAGCAGGACAGGGGCACTCCACAAGGTTTTTCTTGAAAGGGTCAGGATTTTTATGTCCGCGTTTGGAGGACTTTGATGAGTTCTCTCAATGCTTCAAGTCTTTCTATTTTTAGCTTCCCCCCCCACCTCGTTTTTCCCAGTGGTAACATGGAAGCATACAAGGAAACACACCAGCAGAAGTGCCAGCCGGGAGTACAAACCCCTAAAGCTAATGACAAGCCTGCCAAAAACGCAGCGAATTTAAACGGGATTAGTGGTGTTGCTGGGGCTGTTTCACTAATTTGTGTCTCCCCAGTGATCAAATACCGGGTGACAGTGTGCACGGGCACGGTGAGTGGCAGTGGCACGGACGCCAACGTCTTCGTCTGCCTCATCGGCGACCAGGGGGACACGGGCGAGCGCGTCCTCTACAACTGCATCAACACCGTCAACAAATTTGAGAAAGGCAACGTAAGTTCCCACAGCAGCACCTCGACACAAGGTTTTTAAAGTGTGCAGGGATTTTTTATAATTTTTTCTTTTTTTTTTTTTTTTAAATGTGTGTTTGTAAACTCAGCTGATTTCCTTGCCAGCTCGGGCTAGGGAAGCGGGGAGAAATAAATCTTGCTCATGGAGCATCGTAATGGGTTGCAGCTGGAGGCAGGCTTGGGTTGGGGACAGTGTGCCCTTGCTTGATGTCTGCTAGTGGGACAGCCTCTTGGTTTGCTCCCCAGCTAAATTCTGACTGCTGAAACTGCATCTTCAGATTGGGGAAGGCTTCCAGGAAATCCACCAAGAATAAAAGAGAGCCTTTTCCCTTCCATCTAATATGGCAAAAATTTGGCTCCCTGAGGCAGAGGAAGAAAAAATCATCTTATTTAATGTGAAAGTCAGAACTCAAAGCCTAACATGTTTCCTTTATAATTTCTCCAGTCTCCCTCAACCATGCTGCACTCAATTTTATGTCTTATTTTCAAACTGATTTTCAATATATTTTTGCCTGTCCATGTCTGGAACGCAGGGGGGTGGAAGTGGATTGAAAGGAAGACAGAGCTTATTCCCTGGAAAGCTGGAGATAATGAAGAAGTCAAATAGTAGTTAAAGCCCTTGCAGCATTGGCAGTATCAGCAAGCAAATAGTTTGCTGATCTGATCTATAGGGCCAAGCTACTTAATATGTATCCAGTTTTGGATCTCTAGGGTCCAACTTAGACTGGTAAATTGTAATCAATATCTCCAGAAGGAGATTTTGAGAATCTGATCACAGAACTCTGCAGATTTCCCATCTCTCGTGTCATTTTTTGATTGAAGGTTCAGAGTGGAAAGAAAATGAAGATAAAAGGAGGTCACGTTTTCAAAATAGACCATTGAATTTAGGCTTCTGAAATATGCATTAGCACTTTGAATTTGCCTTTGAGTGTCCAGAATTTCCAATTCTTCACTGAAATCACTGAGCTCTTCTAGACTTTAAAAGAACTTTCATCAAGTATCTCTTGTGCTTTTATATCTGCCTGTGGAAGCGTGGCAATTATATAGTGTGAGAGTCCATTCTTGTTCTAAATTATATAGAGGTTTGCATAAATGGATTTTACAAGCATCTTCTTTTTTTTGCCTATGCATTGACAATATAGATATTTTAGCTTTAAAAGGTAGATCCAGGCTGTAAAGGATGGCATTTTGTCATTTGATGAAGCCTGTGTTTGTCAAAATGGTAGCAAAATGAGTCATGTTTTGGTGCTGAGGATTGTTTCACTGCAGTTCCAAAGAAAGATGCTTGGTTTGCAGACAAGGCAAATATTTTAAACACAGATAATGGCTATTTTATGGGATGTTCCATCCTTGTCCATGTCCAGATTGGATGAGACTTGGATCCATTTGGTCTAGTGGAAGGTCTCCCTGCTCATGTCAGGTCCCTTTAAGTTCCCTTCCAACCCAAACCATTCTAGGATTCTGTGATGATTCTGTGACATTTATTCACAAAAATAAGTTGTCGGCTAACTTGCATGAAGGAGGATAAAAAGGGAAAAATAATTTTGGCAATCAAATGATGTGATTAGCAGTATGCAGATGACATAAACCAAACTGGAGCCTATTAGTGAAAACTGCTCTCCTGGCACGAGGAGCTAAAAGCTGGTGAATGAATGGGAAGTTGTTTAAGAATTGATCCTGACAAACTTAGAGCTCATATATTCAAGAGGCTGAATGAGTATATCTACGCTGATTAACTGAGATACCCTGCTAAAAAGAAATGTTGCTAAGTCAGTACGGTCTCTAATCTACAGCCACTTAAACCAATAGTACCTTGATTACCAATTTAACTTAAAAAGTTTGCTTGCAGATGCAAACTAACAGCCTGTGTAGAAAGTAAGATTTAAAGATGCCTCTAAATTTGGTGTTTGCCCTGTCATGGTTCCAGTTAGTTACTTACTCATTAATTTATATCAGCCCTTAATAAATATGGTGAGCATCAGGACTAATGAATTAAATTGCATTGACTTGGACTGAGTCAGGGAGGTTTTGATGCCTTAAATCCCCAGTTCAGCAGTTTTGAGTGTGTAAGTAGTACTGACATATGTAAGCCCACCGTTAACACTTTAAGCAGTGGCAAAATGCTGTCTCCATTCTGAAGGTCAGTTTGGAGTCCTGAATGATGACATAATTATTGTAGTTTTAATAAATTTCAGTATTTGCATAAATACTGCCTTGCCACCATGCTTCCTGGGAGCTAGCTGGATATATGCTGGATATATGGATATATCTGGATATGGATACAAAGCACCATGAGTGCTTTTGGGAGGTGAAGAACAACCAAAAGATAGTGGTTATCTTTCTCTTACGTAAGCAAGGCATCTCAGCCAGATGGCAACCAAAGCAGTCATGTCTCCATGTTGGGCTAAACACTGCAGATATGCTGTGTTTTTACACCCAGTATTACCATGCATGTGCCATGGGTGTGCATCTGTACCTGAGCCACAGATATTTTTGCCTGGCCTGGTTCCCAGAGGAGTAACTTGCTCTCTTAGTGCATTTCTCTTCCCTCATTCATCAGGGACTGTTGGTGCCAGCCAGCTCTTGGGTAACAGAGCTCTGCTCTTGAGGGGCCATCCCTTGGGCTAATCTGTAGGTTGGTTATTTGAGCTTATTTCTAGGGAAAAAAAAAAAAAAAGATAAAGAGAAAAAGACATTAAATCATTAAATCTGTGTATCTTGTGGGATATTAAGGGTATTTATCTGCTGGGTTTGGTTCACACCAACTCATGGAGCAGCTGGAAATAGCCTTGTGCAGCCCTGCCCATACTGGCATGGCAGGAAATTAAATGGGTTAAATTGTGCTGGGTAGTCAATGCTGTCTGACTTTAATGCAGTGTAATGACTTTGAACTGTACCTCCAAACACCTCCATAGATTTGGTCTGCAGTGACCTGCTTCTGACTTCTCAGAAAGCTTATGTCTGTCTGAGCAGGGGTTTGAACTCGGATTTCCTGCCTCTGTGTATGAATTTCTTAATAATCAAATTACTTCTCTGTTTTTCAGTTGTGGAGGGCATGCAATGACATGGCAGATTTAAAATGCTGGCGGATCATATATTTACAAATCTAACCTTACACATCTAGCACAAATATTCAGGCTTTTTATTCTTTGGTAAATTTGTACATTCTCCTTCATCTTGTGAAGAATTATCTTGCAGCATGCTGATGATGTTGGTTTGATTGCAATAATAAATTTGAGTTGTTTGTTTGCTCTTAAGGAGAAATATTGCCTTACCTTTTTTATTCTCCTCCTCAAAGGCTGATGAATTCTTCATTGAAGCAGTAACGCTGAAGCAGGTGAGGAGGGTGAGGATAGGGCATGATGGCAAAGGAGGAAGCAGTGGCTGGTACCTTGCCAAAGTGATAGTGAGGGAAGAAGGACAGCCAGAAAGTGAGGCTGTGGAATTCCCCTGCTACAGGTACTGGAAACAATGCTTGCAAATTAAGTCTCTGTCTCTGCATTTGCCAGACTTTGAAGAGCCTAGCTGTTGGTCCATGACTGGAATTTTCTGAGCACAGCTTAATCCTTTTTATTTATTCATTTGTTCATTTATTTTTTGCTAAGCCTGAAAGCAAAGAGTGTGTTTTGGGAGGTTTAAGATACAGCTAACTCCCCTTACCAAATGACCAGCAATCTGGATTGTGAACTCCTCAGCAATTAGCTCAGTAATGCAGAGAATTTCCAAAAGACAAAATGCAACCTTCCAGTACCACACCAAGTGTCACTGAATTGCCTGCTGCAGAAACACACTCTGCAATCTGCTGGTGTTACTGCATGTGACGAGGTTCTGGTCCCTCACATGCACATCCCATCTTTCTGGGAGCAATGGGATGTTATTTTTTTGTGTTGGGAGCATGCAAAATTATTATGCTGCCATCTCGAGAGCTCCTTGCATGAGGGGAAATGCATATCATGCAGACAGAGGTAGTGGCAGGGCAGAGGGCTGTGGCTTACCCCTGTGGGTGGGTTCCTTACACAATCAAGTGGCCAAAAGAAATGTGCTGTACTGAGGCTGCCTGGGGGGAACGAGATGCATGATCTGTCCTGGCACTAACTGGGGTCTGCCTCAACTCTGCAGCACTAACTAGAAAGAACTGGGTGAAAACATTAAAGATTAACTCCAGTGTAGTCCCACTTACCCTCTCAGGATGTCCACCCTGTTAGATGGACGTCCAGTGAGATCCATTTAACAACACCAAGTAAAATATCTGTTTTATCCTGTCCTAAAAATCAGAAAAATACATGAAATTATCTGAAATATTCCTGTTCTAAAATATCATCTCCTAGGGACAAGTAGAATTGTAAAACTCGAACACAATTATTTTAAAATTGAAGACAAAGGTAAAGCCTCTAAGCTGGCTCCTTGTCTCTTGAAAGAACTCCACTATAATGAGGGGAGCCAAGTACAAAACAGGAGCCAGCCCCAGCCTCTTGACACTGCTAAAGCCCCGACACATCAGAGAGCAAATTCACCACAGAGGCAGCATGGAGCAGCAGACACAATGTCATCTTGGTTGTGAAAAGCAAGCCAGTCTCTTCCATCTCAAAGAGCAAACAGCCACATGGTCACTGCTGCCTTTTGATTCATGTTTAACAATCATATGTTTTACTGAGTTAAGAAAGCAAGCTAGACAGGTTTTTCCTCGAACATGAAGTGTCCATGTGAAGGGCTGTTTTGCTCAGACTCCTCAGGGATATTTCTGTGCCTAACTGCACACAGCAGCTGGCTCATTTTAGAGATTTCCTTTTTGAATTGTCTCCTTATGTGAGTGCTACACTGGGTGTCTTCCATCAGCTCGGAGTGACCCCCTCCCCTTCAGTTTACACCTGTGGAACACCAGCAGGCATTCCCCTCAGGCCAGGGAAGGGAAAAGGACAGAGAGAAGAACCCAAGACCTTATCTCCAAAATATTCATAGCGTGCCTTCAGGCTTGAGGCCGCCAGCAATGGAATTCCACTCTTCTTACCTTTCTAAATGTCTCTTTTCCCAAGCGGTAACAGCGCTGCTCTTGTGGCTTTTATTTGCTGTCCTTGTGCCAGCATTATCTCTTTCCTCTCAGACTGGGAGGGTGACATGACTGATCGCCACCGAGCACAGGGACAGCTGCTCCCTCCCATCCCTTTGGTGCCCGTGTCTCCCAGAGACCGCGGCACCATCGCAGTGTACGGGTGTCGTCATGGAGTCCCAGAGATCTGAGGGCCAAGGTGCTCACCCACTGCATCCTCCAGCTCAGGGACACACACTTCCATGGCCTGCAGCGTTTGGATGTTCCCCTCCACTCCTGTGGGCCAAGGACAGCTTTGGCAGGAGCTCAGGGAGTCCTGCTTCACCTGCCTCTTCAGGGGCAGGAGGTTGAAAAGGGATTTGTCCAAGAAGGGGTTGGCAAGTGAGGTTAGTTAGGGGCTCCATCCAAGGGGAGCATCAGGGAAGATTCTCTTTCTGCTTGGCCAGTAGATGAGCTGCTCTCACTGCCTTTATCTCCAAGACTTGATGAACTTCTATTCTTCTACACAGCACAATTGCACAGTCCGGAGAAAACAGCTTTTGCTGCTGGGTTCATACTGAAAGCTATTTCATTGACCTTGTGACACTCAGCTGCTCCTGTGAGACAGCTAGAGGACAAAATGCCTTCCATCAGAAACACACCTCACCTGTGCAGAAAGCTCCACACGCTCCTTACATCTCTGCAGGCTGCAGCACACTTGGGGAGCAGATACTCTACCAAAAAGCTGCCTAACCAGCTTCCTCCCCAACTGATATCTTTAACATACCCTTATAGATATTCATTGTAGAACTTGTTGAAGTCTCTCTGTTCTTGTTATTTACATATTTATATATGAGACTTTGTTTTGCCTTTTAGTTTGAAATCTTTTCTGCAACTCCATAGGATCATCTATCACTTAATAATCACAAGAGCTCTGTAAGAAGAACTGTCTTTGTTGTACAAGGGAGCTAGCAGAGATAAAGAGAAGCTAAGTGGATTAATTGTGAGTTTGTGTCAGATTCAGGAAGAGCATCGAGAAATAACAACTCCCAGGCCTGTACTTTCAACCCTTTAAACAGTTGGCTTAGACTCAGTGAATTTTTAAAGCAGTCATTTGATCTGTGCTTGCAAGAAGTAAATGCAAGTTACTTCCCCGAGCATTATTTGCAGAATTACCAGTACATCACTCGGATGCACTACTATTCCTCCCTTATGACCACGTGGCATTATAATATCC
This sequence comes from Buphagus erythrorhynchus, assembly GCA_013400855.1. Lineage (NCBI taxonomy): Eukaryota > Metazoa > Chordata > Aves > Passeriformes > Sturnidae > Buphagus > Buphagus erythrorhynchus. Next base: position 115,411 of record VZTT01024077.1, read on the forward strand.
ATGCTTTTAGGAACTGAATACTGAATCGTTCAGTGGCATCACTGAGCAGTTTACACCGTGTAATACCTGGTGTGGTTTAGGTATGGTGATGATGAATACTAGCTGCAAAGCTCAAGATCAAGGGAGTTCAACTTTAGCCCCAGAAATGGAGCCAAACTTTTTTGAAGACCAGAACCAAGTTCTTCTGATGTAATTTTCTCCTCAAAGCTCTCTGGAAGTCCAGGAATGGACTAGCTGACACGCTCTAAAACTGCCTATTTTTTATAATATTTATATCCCAGACAGAAATGAATTTTCAATCAGACAAAGTCATGAGCTCGTGATAGGATAGAATTTTACGTTCTATAAATCATTACAACTCCACTGAAATCTTCAGTGATATGTCATTAAATTTTTTTTTTCCTAAGCATATGGCCCCCACTGTCCTAATTTTTCTCCAGCACAAGCATAAGGGAATACTGTTAATTCTCTAAAGAACAACAGACCATGAATTGGATGATGCATTAGGAGACTCCTGCGAAAGAACATTTATTCAATCCAATGCCAAAAAATGTTCATCATACAAAGGAGACAGAGAAACCTCCTTCTCGTGCCTAAAAATAAACTGAAATGTCTATCTCTTTTTACACATTTTTGTATATAGGTTATATTTAAAGGCACACACAAATACTTATGTGTCTCTGAATCTAATGGATGTGCCAATCATTCTAATTGCACTCAGCCTGGGTTTCAAATGCTATATATGATGTCATATTATATTTTTTCCAGTGGTCACCTGACTCTCTGATTCTCTAGAAATTCTGAAGTGGCTTTCATGTCATATTTCTGTCCCCTTAGAGTTATATTGGTCATGAAGCATCTCTTTAAAATCAAGGATGTGACACAGGACAAGGCTACACCCTTGCAAAATCCACAATGGCAGGTGAATTACATTCACTGAAATCATATAGAGGTTCTGATAAAATAAAAGATTTTGACATGCCTTTTGTACTAAGGATATGATGGCCCTGCACTGAAATACTCTATTTTGTGCAGCCAGATGTGTCAATCCATTTGTGTTTGGGGTAAGACTATAAACCCCTGGTTTCAATCTGCTGCTCAGTGATATGCTGTTGGAATTACACTGAAGTGAAATTAGGATATTGATGCATATGTAATGAAAGGAAGGGATGCAGTGGCATTGCTTATCCAAATATTTCCTCTGTCAGTAATCTTCTCAAGAAAATACTGCTTCTGCCACTCCTGGCTGTTCTCTTGGCTGAAACAGCACAAGGAGCTTTAAAGCCACTTCTGCTGATAAACCTCCCTCTTCCTCCTCCTGCCCAAGATATGCTCCTTCTCTTGCCATCACTATCTACCAGCACTGGTAGAGGGAATTTCTTTATCTTGGGGTGTGTCCTGCTTTTCTGATTCTCTTTTCTCCTCTGCCCTCACTGCTGAAGCAGTTAGCATTGGTTGTGCTGCACACAGAGATCTGTTTCTTGTGGGAAGTATTTTTATCCTGCCACCTCAGCACAGGACAGATTCACTCAGATTTATCCCAGATACCCCAGATACACCTCAGCACAGGAGAGATTCACTCAGATTTATCCCAGATACCCCTAAAATGTCAGCAGTGACAAAGGTGACAGAAAACAGCAGCATGTCCACTGGCAGCAGAAACAGCAGCTTGCAGGGCACAAAAAACAGAAGTGTGTCTACCTTGTGAGCTTCTGCCTTCCTGAAGGCCATGCTGAGCTCAGTGGTCTTGGGTTGGTGAAATTCGGGCTTGAATTTTGTGGGTCCTCCCAGTTAACATCCACGTACACAGAAGCATCTTGACTTTTGGGATGATGTGATCCCCTAGCCATTGGATACCTGTCCAAGGATGTGAATCCTGAGCCAGCATCAAGAGCTACAAAGGTATTAAGCACCAGTTTTAACAGGTAAAATAACCCCACCCCAGCCCCAAAATATCAATAAAGGCTTCCTTTCTTAAGACAACATGATGTCTTAGCATGCTCTTATTGCAATCTACCCTTGCTCAATTCTTGTCATCAGTTTCATGGTCTTCCCCACAGATTTTTCTGCTCCTTTATCCCACTACATCCCTCGGCCTCCACTGAGGTGCAACACCACATCAGATATCACGTGGTGCTGGTGTGATCACCATGTGTTCATGTGTTCTTCAGCTTCATGCTGACCAGCTGAGCTTTTAGCCCTGTCCAAGCCCACCTGCACAAGGCCACCTGCTTTACTGAGAGAAGGGGAAGAATTTGGGTGGAGTGCATACCCCACAACCTCCCAAAGCTTAGAGGGAAGCTGGGGCTGGAGATGTGTGTCTGTGTGGTGGGACTCCTGTGCACCCCTTTTGCATGAGAGCACTGCTGCTTATGCTTCCAGAACTGGCTGGCTCTAGCTTATGTTTGGATTTCTTTCCTGGTGCTGTTTGTTTTTTGGGGTTTTTTTTTTTTTGCATGGTTTCTTTGTGCTTATTGTTTTCCTCTGGGTGGGAAGAGAGGGGAGAAGATTGAAAATGTAATATTCCTTCAGATGGATGAAGTGGAGACATACCATCCTAGGTCTTCTAAAATATCTGGTCCAGCAGGTGATGACTTTGAGCTGTGCTGGCTTTTTACCAGCAAGGTGCCTTAGGTTTGATCCAGCTCTCAGCAGCTCTCTTTGTTCATGTCCCCAAATCCTGGTCCTAAGGGTCGTTTTCTGGTTTCCATATGTGCTGACTCACTGTCAAAGTCAAAGATGGGAACTCTGATGGGAAGTGAGCTGCCTTCCTTTTTGGCACACAGGTCAGCCAAGGACAATGTGTGTGCCACAGTGACACTGTAGGAAGCTCACAGGGCACACGGGCTGCATGTGTTTGTGCAGAAGCAGGTCTGCTGTGGTCCAGCGTGGCCACCTTTAAAAATAAACAGTTTCTGGGGATTTGGTATTACTCCTTCTAGTTCTGAAGCCATCTAAATCTCTGCATGACCCTCCAGAGAGTGCTCATTTGTCCTTTTCTCGCCCCTGCTGGTTTGAAACAGTATTTTTAGCTGCAAAAGGCGCTGCTGCAGATAGGTGTGTACCTGGGAACAATGGGCATTCTGGGAGCTGCTCCTGCTCTCACAGCACCACTGTGGGAAACCTGACCCTAAACAGATGCTCACAGGAATATACTGAGTGCTGCAGCAGTCTGGGTTTGAAGAGGAAAGTGAGAAACCTCTGGCTCCTGTCATGCAGTGGTTGCTGTAGGGTACATGATGGGGTTGAGGCCATAAATCCTTCATCCTTGAGGCTGAAGGAGCAGCTGTGAAGGTTGCCAGGTTAGCAATTAACTCTCCTCTGTTTTGGGAGGGGACTTTTGGAGGGGGACTGAAGAAGGAACTTTTGGAAAGGGCATGTAGTGGTAGGGTAAGGCAGAAATTATCTTAAGCTGAAGGAGGGCAGAGAGATTAGATATTAAGAAGAAATTCTTTACTATCAGGGTGGTGAGGCCCTGGCACAGGGTGCCCAGAGCAGCTGTGGCTGTCCCTGGATCCCTGGCAGTGTCCAAGGCCAGGTTGGACAGGACTTAGAGCACTCTGGGATAGTGGAAGGTGTCCCTGCCCATGGCAGGGGGTTGGAACTGAGTGGTTCTTAGAGTCCCTTCCAACCCAAATCATTCTATGATTCTATGATTTTCCTTTCAGATTTTTTCCCTTGAGGTCATGCTACAGTTTGCTTTGTGCCCAGCTACTCTTCTTAATTAGTCTAGACAGATCTTTAGTGTTGAGAAACATTGCAAATCCTTCCTTTTTGCTGATGCCAGCTGCCTGCACATACCCAGCCCTGAAAATGGGAATAACATAATTCATCCCCTCCCTTTAGTAGCAGAGGCTGCAAGTCCTTCTGGTCAATGAAGGTCAATGCTTTCAAGACACTAAGACTGCCTGTTCACAGGAATAACTTGTGGTTGTGGAGTTTGTGCTTTTCAGACAGATGGACATCACAGCAGATGCTTATCTACTGCGAGCAGAGCTCTCACAGTCCCTCTCCTTGGAAAAATGGAGATTTAAAGCGTGGCTGCCGTATGGTCTGGTCAAGTCCCTGCTAAGATAACAGAGATACAGAGCCCTCTAAAAATATCTTTTTGACTGTAGTATGGATATGGACTATGTGTGAAGCCAGTGTAGATTTTGAAAGGTCTAACAGGTGCAAATTATTCAAAGATAACTTACTTCTGTTTGTAAACCAGATGGCTTGACAAAAATGAGGACGATGGTCAGATTGTCCGAGAATTAGTGCCTGCTGGGGAGTCACCATTGCTAAAAAGTGAGTTTAGCTTGGAAAAAAAGAAAGTCTGGGTTTGAGTTGTACATGGATGTGTTTATTTGCTTTATTCTTCTCAATAATTCTTGTCAGTTCCCAGTAAACCTACTGGGCCTTTTTTGCCATTCTTATGCAAGAAACTGCAGCAGGTCATGCTGAGAGAAATGCCTCTGACTCCTAAATTATAGTTTATGAATGGTACTAATTTGCATATAAGAACATAATTGCAGCATTATATATGCAGAAAGAAACATCGATTTTTAAAGTTGTGATTTGTTTGAGAACTGCTTTCTTGTATATCTTTATCTGAATGATCTTGAATTGCCACTCTTTTGGTAAATTCTATCAAATAACTTCATTCTCTGAAGAAAATCACCAAAAATATTATATTTTCCTTTTGTGGAGAATCAGGGCTCCAATGCTACAATTTTCTTTAGAAAATTATGCTTGCATAGTGCAGGGTGTTTTGTTAAAAATATTAAAAAAAAAAAAGAAGGCCAAAGTTATTGAATTAAATTGTGAGTATAAAAACTGTGAAATAATCCCATTTGCCTAAGTGCATTTTTATGGCTTGGGTAATCATCTAACAGTGAGAGGGAGGCATACAGAATATTTTATGCTCAGTGGTGTACCTTTTGAATCTTTTATGTTTTGGTGAATAACTCCAAGATGTGACACCTTCTCCAGTGTGGCCCTAAGATGCTGGATGCATGAAAGGAGGGCAAAGCCCTTTTCTGTGTCTGTATCTGGAGCCTTCCTCCCCTGTAAGTTGTTTGAAGGCCATTGCCTGGCTGGGCACTGGGAATGCCACTCACACGTCCTTGTTTTGTACATCCATTTTACTCCAGATGTCAGTTATCACATCAGTGTGAAGACAGGAGATATCCCTGGTGCCAGCTCAGATTCCAAAGTTTTCATCAAACTCTACGGTGAAAAAGCAGACTCCAGCAAAGAGCCTCTCTTAGTCTCTGATAATGATCTAGGCAATTATTTCGAACGTGGTCGAGTGGATGAGTTTACTCTAGATATGATGGATATTGGAAAGGTAAGAATTAATTGCAGGTGGCTCTATACTCTGTGCAAGTATCTGAATCCAGGATCAAAATAACACTCTATACTGAAGGTGATGAAAGAACCTTTGACATTTACATTGGATATTAAGAGACACACTTTATATAGATTTTACACCAGTAATCTATTGTGCATGCTGGCATGTGAGGAGTGTTTTAAATCTACAGTTAAATACATATATAAATGATTTACCTGAACACAGGGGAAGAACACCGTGCCAGGGTAAGGGGACTGTTTTACATTACACAAATTCTGTTGTGTTGGGTTTTTCCCTCTCCCCCTGGGTTTTTTGTCTGTTTTTTTTCAAAGATCAACCGAATACTGATTGGGCACGATAACGTGGGCCTGAGGTCCGGCTGGTTCCTGGCCAGTGTCCAGATCACAGTTCCAGTCCAGGGAAGGCAGTACATGTTCCCCTGCAACCGATGGCTGGACAAGGATGAGGCTGATGGCAGGGTGGAGGTGGAGGTCTACCCAAGTGAGATTTTGCCTATTGAGAAATGTAAGAGAACACGTGCTGCTTTATAGTTAAATATGTAATGTTCTTCAGGGCAAGGTCACCACTGTCTTAGACACTAAAACCAAAAAGTCACCATTCCTATGAGCTTGTATTGGTGAGGAAAGTAAAATATTCTCCTCATGTTTTCTGAAAGATCTGGAAAAACATTACAGAGATTTTCATCTCCATTTCCTGAGCCCATATGAAGAATTTACACCCTGGGCAGCACAACACAGCACAAGACAATGTGCTTCTACACTGCAATATCAGTGGGTTCTTCTTTTTCTACATTTATCTGCCCCAGTCCTTTTTTCTCTTTATGCACCAGCACATGTCCCATCCTGTCTTTATTACCCTGTTTCCTGGAAAAGAGAAGCTGTTTGATAAATAAGTGCCAAACCCCTACTGGCCACTTGACTTTTATCAGTAAACTCCTTTTCTTTTAAGGCTACAGTTAAAATTTGCTGTCGGATCCTGAGAAAGAATGCTGTGTTTTTCCCCTGCTCTCTGTAACTCCCTCTAAGAAGATCATTCAACCACTCTATAGTTAGTACTGAAACAAAATTCCCTTTTAAGGCTCTGTTTTGCACCCCTTTGATACTGGCTAATACTTGTAAAAGGAAAACTATTATGTTAGTGCTCAGTGAAGAGTTCTGTTATCTCATATTTAGTTTGGATAAGAGCAAATGGTCAGCTACATGGACATTTGTTAAGACAAGGTAATTTAATTTCGAACCTGAGCCCCCGGGAATGTTGTTATCTGGGTTTCTCTGCTGATTTAATTGCTTTATTTTTGGACTAGTGATAAACTATGAGGTGTCTGTAGTCACTGGAGACGTGCGAGCCGCAGGCACCAACGCCAAAGTCTTCATGCAAATTTATGGTGAGACTGGCAAAACAGAACTGATCACCTTGGAAAACAGATCCAACAACTTTGAAAGGGGAGCCACAGATATCTTCAAGGTATGATGAAGGCAGTCACTGCCACTTCTAAGAGGGGAAAGAAATGATCAGCCAAAGTTGAGACATCAATAGAGTAACTGGCCCAACCATACAAAAAAAAAATACTTTTCAAGAAAACTGCAGGTCTGACAATATCTGTCTCTGGATACTCAGGACTGTCCTCTGTCCATTGTTTTGGAAGGCTTTTTATTTCTTTATGGGGTTTTGTGTTTTGTGGAAGGACTTAGATCTTCTGAGGGGCTACTAGCAAAGGTGTCGTTGAAATTTATGATTGAATATCAGTATTTGTTTATATTTACTTTCAAAAGGATCTCAAAAGACTTTAAACTTTGGGCCTGACCACATGTTATTACCAATTCTCATTGTGTAGCTGAGGGGAAAAAGAAAACACTTTTGTATGAGAATATAAGGAATCCCAGGTTTGTCTGTGGTCACACACACCATTAACTATGGGTACAGATGTCAGCCCTGCAGAGGTTTGCAGCTGTAATTCCTGGTAATGTGTGAATGCCTCATGGATTTTACAGTGCCTGTAACACTGTTCCAGTGGGCACTGCACAGCCCTGGTGCTCCATGTGCACAGATGAGTCCTCCAGGTGTCAGGATGGTCAGAATTCAGGCTCATACTGCAGAGCCCATACCTCTTTCTGAGAAGCCCAGCAGCAAAGGGAGTGTTTGGAGGAGTGAGAAACCTCCAACATAACTCAAGGGAGTGAGCCAGCACTTGGATAATCCAGCAAGATATCCTGGGCTGATGAGGCTGCACAGTGAGTGTGGATCACAACATGGTCAGGCATCCTCTCCCTTTGGGAACAATGTTCTTTCCTGCCTTGTTAGCCTGGGGGTTCTGCCCACGTTTTGGGGGACAGAAATGGCCTTAGCACTTGCCCTGATGTGGGATCCAAGCAAAGACAGGATGCTCTGCCAGGACACATCAGAGCCAAATCTTCTGTACTGAAGGGGAGACCAACATCTGGACAGTGAAGCAGGGAGTCCAGGAGGAAGCAGGATTTAAGGCACACCTTAAATGTGCTTTAAATGTGTCACATGTGCTCACAGCACAAGACTTGGCACAGCAGTGCCTAAGTCTTCTTATGAATTTGCAGTCCCACAGAGGTTGGATCCATCTCAGCAGTTAGGCTTGGAGCTAACTGCTGAAGCTCCCCTGAATCATCAAGGCTGGGGTATCCTTCCAGCTGTTGGTGGCCAAATGGAGGTGCCTTTATCCACAGCTTTACCAGTGTTGTACTGTGTGTTTTTGAGATCAGTTCACCTCCTCCTGCCTCATTTTCTTGCTTTACCGAATGATGTTATGGATGTTTATCCATTTTTAATGAGTTTTGGGACATTCGAAATTACTAGTGCCTTATAAATGTTTGCTTTCTAAAAATTCCCTATAATTTTAAGATTAGGTTTCTCTGATTTTGAAGGAAATAAGCTTTCTAAAATTTATGAGTAAGAGGTATTAGCCAATATCAGATTTATAATAAAGCCATATGTACAGTGTTCTGTTTACATAGCTTTGCTTATATCCTCTCTCTGATATTTATTGCCAGATTTGAAAATTATGCCCATTTCTGTGATATTTTTTATAAGCACACAAGGCAGAAGATCCAGAGCATTAATAAACAGATCCTCTATCTCTTTCACTATATGAATGTTTACAAAAAGACACAGGCAAAAATGAGATTCTTGAGCTACATGATAATAGGAAATGCCATCAGTCATGGACAAGGCATGCAGGATGATTACAGTAAATCTAAGGGTAAAGCCATGTAAGAAAAGATACATTCTTTATGTCAGGACAGCAGGATCAATTTTACTTTTTTGATAAGCATCTTGTGTGCAATTGATTTTGTTTTAATCTACAAAATGCTTCTAGACTAAAACCTTACACGCCAAGTGCCAGATTTCAGCCTGAAGCAAATGTTTGCAAGTTTTATAACATAAACACTGCATAACAGCATAAGCAATCATCAGAAACGAGTCAATGGTTGTTGAAGGATTGTGTGGAGTAAAATCTTCTATCCAGCTTCATTAGGTAGTAATCCAGACAGATAATCTAAGCCAAGAAGGTTTTGTGTCTGCTGTGCTGACTAGAGATGTAAATCTTCTTACTGATCAGCCTTCTGCCACTGGAGCACTGTAACCACTGGTGACTGTATCCTCTCTGCTCACCAGCAAGCAAAGTGAGAAAACACTTCTCTAATTTTCCAGATGAGAATTCTCAAAGGAGAAGGGCACTCCAAACCCACGGCCTGTGTCAGAGATCGGGTTGCAGGAGTTAACTACCTTTTCACTGCACCATTATTGCTTCTTGCTGGGTTCATATCCTGTGCTGAGTATGAAAGGCGTCTTATTACTAATTTTCAAAATGCCTCATACACTGAGAATCTGTAAAAACCTGGTGTGATATTATCATATATTCATCTTTAGTGACAACACAGAGACAACACAGGTAAGGAGGGCAATGAGGAAGTAGGGAGCCAAATAAATATGGATTTAGCTCCTCTCCTCACCATAGCTGCTCTGAATGTCTTCAGCTTAATCCTTTAAGATGAGATTTGGTAATGGAAAGTATGAAATAGTAAAGCAGGAAGGAAAAAATAAATGTAAACTCACATTAAGAAATTGTTCTCATCCTTGCTTAGATATTTTGTGTGATAGAGGCCGTGCTTCTCTTTTTTAAGAATGAGCTTTACAAAATTAAGATTGTCTTCTATCCCCCGGGGTGCTGACTTTCCCTTGGTGGCAGAGAGAGGCTGCAGATGTTGGCAAGATTTATAAGATTCGGATAGGCCACGACGGGACAGGCGTTGGGGATGGCTGGTTCCTGGAAAGCGTCACGCTGAAGCGCCTGGCCACAAAAAAGATGGAGCCTGATAAAAAGGAGAAGAAAAAGAAGCCTGATGAGGAGGAAGAGGAGGAGACCAAGGAGGAAGGGATGGATGTCTATACCTTTGTGGCACATCGCTGGCTGGCTAAGGATGAAGGGGATAAGGAGCTCGTGGTGGAGCTGGTGCCTGATGGAGAATCTGACCTGGAGGGTAAATACCAGAGGGAATGTGTGTGTGTGTGTGTGTGTGTGTGTGTGTGAGATCAGGCTGGGGAGGAAGAGGATGGTGGGTAAACTAAGCATGAAAACTAAACAGAGCATGGAGGAGACAGCCTGAAACTGCAGTATCCTAAAGGACACCTATAGCATTCATCAAAGGTCGTCTGGGGCACTTGGATCAAGAGTCCCAGAGCTTACCACTGTGGCTGAGAGCTTAGCAAGATGTAACTGTTGTTATGGCCAAGGAGAGGGGCTGGAGGAAGACAGAGCTGCTCATGTTTTAGGATAGATGTCAACAAACTCCAGGCAAGCTCTTTCTGTGCTGGCATTTCAGGGTTTCCATGGTGAGCCACGGTTTTGATGAAATTATAACCATTTCTGGGGTCATTCTGACCTGCCTTTGCAATTTCACTTGCAGAAAATACGTATGAAGTCCACGTTCTCACTGGGACTGTGTGGGGGGCTGGGACAGATGCTAATGTCTTCTTGAGCATCTATGGCGTGGAAAGAGGAGACACGGGTGAGCGCCAGCTGAAAAGGTCAAATAACCTCAACAAGTTTGAGAAAGGACAGGTAATGCATGAACTCCACTCACTCAAGCGAGGAGGAGGCTGGCAGGGCTCTCTCAGTCGGCGTGCTGGCCGTTCAATACAGCTTCTTCTCACTCCTTTCAAACGTGTTTTGTTTCTGAAATACAGTATGTAAAGCAAAATGCCTCAAAACATTTTCCAGGGGAGATTCATTTGAGTAGTAAGCTGAACAGCAATTCCATGCTGGAGCCACTTTCTGCGTCTGCTTCCTGTAAGCATTCTGGTAATAGTGCTTCCTTTCAGGGGTGCTTAAAACTTACAAACTTCAAATTAATATTGGAGAGTATTTTTGAGGCAGTTCAAGCATGTAGATATTTAGATGCAAATACTATTCTAAATATTCTGCCCAGCCAGCCAGGGAATAAAAGCAGTATTACACAGTGTGCTGTAATTACATTATAATCTAATCCAATTAAAGATCATCTCTTGTATGTTGAGTATTTGCTATAAAAAGTTTATGAACAATTAACAAGCTACTGTTATAGCCAGGAGTTTTTCAAGGAAAATTCAGAAGAACAAAAAATTATAGAAACAAAAAGCAGCTGTGGAAAACTTGCAACTACAAAAAAGAGCCCTAAGGTTGTTAAATAAGCTGTTAGCTGTGATTTATGAGCTTGGCACTGGTGAAACTGCAACCTGCACATGGTTCTTCATTCAGTGGGAAGAGCTCCAAGCTGCAAATGTAATGCTCCTTACTCTTGGGAGTACAAACCCAAAGCCTACCAACATATTAATCACATTAAAATGTTTAAACTGTTATGATAACAAGGACCATCCTGTCACACTAATACAGTTAATAAATGATCCTCTTGGTTGTGGTAAATGACAAAAGGAGGAAATTCTGAAATGTTTGAAATAAAGCATATGGGTTGTATTTTGGGGCTATCCCGTGCAGAGACAGGAGATGGGCTCAGTGATCCTTGTGGATCCCTTCCAGCTCTGGATATTCTAAGATTCTAGACAGAGGTGTGCAGGAGAATTTCTATGGGGTCAATATGGTTCTTGTCTGGTTCCACATTCAATCTGTGGGAAAATACTAAGCCTGAAAGGAATGATATTTAGCAGAGAGGAGTTAAACTTACAGGAAGCTGAAACTGGGATCAGGTAAAGAGGGGAGTGAAGGGCCAAGCAGCTCCAAGGCTATTACTGCCTTGTAGGAGCCAAACACGAGTGTTAATGGGAGACCTCAGAGCTCTGTAGTTATTTTTGTACACCCACACAAAGAGTATAGAGAGAACTTACAAAGAGCTATTTTTTTTTTGATGGCGAAAAAGATTACCCTTGGCCATTTACTGCCTTTCTTTCCTTCTTTCTTGGAAACACAGCCATTTGCCTGTTGCCTCCTGTGCAGGTAGACGTGTTCACCATCAAAGCCATTGACCTGGGCGAGCTGAAGAAGCTGCGGATCCGCCACGATAACTCTGGTGCTAGCCCCAGCTGGTTCCTGGAGAGGGTGGAGATTGTTGACCTCAAAGAGAGCACCACGTGAGGAGCCTGTTGTGCCCATTTTGTGTGGTCAGGAGAGGGGCCACGTCCTCAGGGGCCTGCAGAGCTGTGGGGATGCAGAGGAGATGCTGCAGGGCATCGCTGGAGTCCTCACCAGCTCGCAGGGAATGGGCATCCTTTGGGAGCCTTGTGGCTACTGTGCCATGACTCAAAGAGTGGGGCCATTCTGGGGTACCTGTGGAGGGGTTTTACTGTCCCAGCAACTCTGTAATTTGGGAACCAGCAGTGTTTGGATGGGAACCTCAGCTTTTTTATGTTTCTCCTGGGATGGGCTCATGTCTCCCTCCTGGAGCAGAGGTTGCAGTCAAGCATTTCCCTCCTAGGCCCAACTTTGAAAGTCTCTGAGCTCACGTTTTGTTTGCCTTTTGAACTTAATGCTGAGGTCTGGGCCAAAAGCAAATTCTCATCTCAGCAAACTCTCATGATTTCCACAGACAGCTGGATGAGCAAAGAAGGGGCTGTTCAAAACTTAAAATACGGGCTTGCCTTTGAGCTGGAACTTGCTGGAAATCACATGCTTAATAGCTGCACAATGCTCTGATGGGTGGGACCATTCTAAAGGACAAGATGGGTCCAGTCTTCATAAACATAAAATGCCTGGGAGACTGGATGTTCCTTCAAGTTACTGAACTCTTTCTGGGAGTGAAATTAGAATGAATCAACCATGTGGGGCTGGCAGCTCAGAAACAGCATTCAGTAGTATGTTCTCCCTAACCTATTTATGGATTTAGCTCCCACAGCACCAGATCTCGAGGATGGAAACAGATGTACGGCTCAGCTTTGAGTAATCTTATAGTTTTTTTTGTTTTGTTTTTTTTTTTTCTTTGGGTAGCCTCTGATCTGTGCTTGTTTATGTTATTAAAGCCTATGAAGTCCTGTGTAAGCACTGCTGTCATTTTGTAGGTATTACTTCCCGTGCCAGCGGTGGTTGGCAGTCGAGGAAGATGATGGTCAGGTTGCCAGGGAGCTGGTCCCAGTGGATGAAGCTTTTGTAAAGAAAGATTCAGAAAATGATGGCCAGTCTCCTGCAACTTTGGGCCTGGAGCAAAAAGGTGGAATATATATGTTGGCCCTGTATTTCTTCGAGTGTGGGGTTGGAAAGGAACTAGGTTGTTAGTGCTGTTGAGGGCATTAGCAGTGAGCAGTAGCAGTTACTCACTGGGCCGTGAGTAATTTTGCCCCAGAATGAAAATTTCAGGTGTGAATGAAGTGACAGGTGTGTGTCAGACTCTGAGGAGTGGACCCTCCTTATTTTTAGTTGATTTAATAATCTTGCAAGATTGGACCCAAAGTGACAAAGCTAGGAGGATGGGTAATATGTTCAGTCATAATTTTTGAACTGCAATGCATACTGGTTGCTAATATCTAAGGAATAAAGCTCATTCATTTCACATCATGGACTGCAATGGTTAAATATTCCAACATGAAGCTGAGCAGAGAGAAAATACACCCAGAGAAAGAGAAGGGACCTAAATTTATCTCACTTTCCATCTTGCTGCTTGTACCAGTTGTCTTTGGAAGTAACTTTGCCTCACTTGTAAATAAATTTGCATGGTAACCACAGGGAAGTGACACACTCCTGGGTCTGATCCTGCGAGGTGCTGAATGCCCAACACTTTCACTGGTTTCATAACCAGTGAAAGGTTTTAAACTCTCCCCTCTTTCCCCCTCAGATGCTTTTGAATGCATGAATAATATCTGCAAGCTGTGTAGTCAAAAAACTCCACAAAATGTTTATCCCTTTGGTTCAGAAGGATGTGCTGGTTAACCAACATCTTGGAAAGATATGTCCAGCTAGGGAGGAAATATTCCATTTTGGAAATCTTGAGGTCATAGCAGCTGATTGAAGACCATATTAGACTTTTCCATTAGATTTTTTATGAGTTAACTGCACTTTCTAGATGATGTGCAGTAGAAACATCCCTACTGATGCTGTTCTGAAAGGTGTGTTTGTGCATATGGACTGTATATGTCAGTGTATGCACTTTCTGGTATGTGTTATATGCATATGTATTATTAGATGCCAATGAAATAAAGGGGGGGGTATGTGGATTTTTTAAATGAAATGTTACAGTCAGAGGCAGCTTTGAGGAGGGTTAGAGGTTCACAGGAAACAAATGGGAAGGCTTGAGCACGTTTCTTATCTGTAGATATGCAGGCAATGTTCTGAGTGACTGGAGCAGTAGAAGATTCTGGGACCAGATATCTCAGCTCCCCTCAAGGGCTACCAGAGCATAGGGCAGGAATTAGGGATTATAGCATGGCTGTGATCAAACAAAACTCAAACCAAGCACACATTTATGCAAGGGAAAGTAGAGTTAACTCCTGGTCAGACCTCACACTCTTACATTAATATATTTTATCTGGCAGCCAAATCAACGACATACGCTGTGAAAGTGAAAACAGGGGACAAGAAGAATGCTGGGACAGATGCCAATGTTTTCATCATACTCTATGGAAGTAAAGATGATACAGGTATGGCTTCAAATGTTGGAAAAGGTATCAACTCCCTGTCTGATACCTGAAAAGACAAGTCATGGTTTCTTTTCATTTCCTCAATACCCATTTCTCACTCCTTTTAGTGCAACTTCATGTTCTCGCAGTCGGTGCACACATCGTGGTAACTTGGAGCACAGCACCAGCTGCTGTAAATCACTGCCAAACTTTGTGATGCTGATTTGCACCAGCTGCTGGTCTAAAGGTTTTAATTTCAATTATAGAAACAGCACAGTTGACTGGGACTACATTATTGAGTAGTGAATGCACTGGATGATTTGCTTTCCTCAGCAATGAATCAGCATGTTCCTGAAACCCAACCCTCCTCTGCCTCTTTGAGCGGCCCAGAAGTATTTAATCAGCTGATGAGCAAATCCTCTTGGAAGCAGCTGAGCTGTGTGTGCAGTGGCTGGGGTGCCTGTGAGAGTGACAGGGAACTGATGGGTAGCACTGATTTCTTTAGCTGCGAGCACAGCACGACAGCATCGTCCCTGCTGCACTGCCAGAGGATCATTCAAGGGAGGAATTCTGTATATTTTGGGTGTTGATACAGACTTGGGCTCAGAGGGAGGGACAAAGCTCAGATCTTTGAGATGAAAAGCCAATTTTTGCATTTTAGCCACTTCCCTCGTTCCACTGTTGACATTCCCAGAGGATTTGTTTCACATGCTGAACAATGTCCTTTTGCATCGCCACAACAGGGATAGTCAGCCTAAAGGCCTCAAAGATTAACAAGAACAAATTTGAGCGTGGGAAGGTAGATGAGTTTACAGTGGAGTCTGTGGACATTGGAGACCTGAAAAAAATCAAGATAGGCCATGACAATAAAGGTAAGATAATCTGCTTTGTAATGCAGTGTTTCTGGTGCACTGGGAGCATTGCTGTATAAAATAACCTGTCTCCAAGACCCCAAATGTCATTTACCTTTTGGTGACAGATCCTTGCTGTCACTTTGCTGTTGCTGCTGCTATCTTTGTTGCTGATTCCATTCCCATGTGACATTAGGAGCTCAGTGGTGTCAGCTTGCAGGTAGCTTTGCATCCTCTCTCTCTGCAAGAGTCTTTATAGTTCTACGGCCACATCTTTAGAGAGATTTCACAGATATCACCAAACCTCATATTTGTTTTTATTACATGGGACCCACAGACTTGTCTCACTTCTTTATTAAGTTTTTGGTGGTATTTTGATCATCAAGTCTTGGCTGCTTTTTAGACAGAATTCTGTGTAACTGCTACAAACAAGGGAGGCAGTGGAGCTATGCATGGATCTCTTCCCCTATGAGTCATTAAGAGACAGGTTTGTTGATGACTGCTCTGTATTATTACAGAGGCCAATTGATAAAAGTGATGCAGTAATTAGCATTTCCACGTGCACATCTTTAGCCTGACACTTATAGAAATGTGAAGCTTTTTACCTCAGTCCTGGACAATTGCATCCAATCATCTTTACGCCATGTATTCTACATTCCCTTTAGCAAAAGACAGAAAGATTTATTTCTTGGAGCTCTGGAGTGCAGTGATTCATTTGGTGTTGTCTGCAGAGGCTTCGTGGGTTATTCACTGTTATCTCTGCACCACAGGTAATTCAACTGGCTGGTTTCTGGAATGGGTGGAGATTGA
This sequence comes from Buphagus erythrorhynchus, assembly GCA_013400855.1. Classification (NCBI taxonomy): domain Eukaryota; kingdom Metazoa; phylum Chordata; class Aves; order Passeriformes; family Sturnidae; genus Buphagus; species Buphagus erythrorhynchus. Next base: position 131,497 of record VZTT01024077.1, read on the forward strand.
TGCCCCATCCCTGGGACAGTGCCTCAAGTTCCCTTGTGGCCGCTGGCTGGATAAATCGGAGGATGATGGAGCCACTGAGAGAATTATCTTCCCTGCAGAACTGCAGACAGTGGAGTACATCCCATGTGAGCAGAATGCCATTTCCCCAGCATACACCCATCGTTACAAAAGATAAAGTCTCAACGTCTCATGCAGTTTTATAGGTTTTGCCTCTCCCTTGAACTGGCTTTGGAAAATTTATAAGTAGGTCACATGCCAGCTATTCAAATTACTACAAGAAGATTCCTCTGGGTGCTCTAGATTAACATTTACTGCATTTGCCAAATCAGAGAATCATTAGAAGTCATGTGGATGTGGATGATTGTCTTTTTCTTCCCATTTCCCCATCCCCTCCAAGTCCCCTGCTCACTCCAAGCTGTCCTCCTTCTCTCCAGTTTCCCTTTGATCTTGCTCCATTCTAATATTGCCATTTCTGTTGCCAAAGCAGACACTCTGGTCTTGCTTCCAAGTCTTAGTTCTGCCAGTGCCTTTGGCATTGCACACCCATCTCTTGCTGAAAGACCCTCTTCCAGAGTTTCTTTAGTGTGGTGCTTTTCTAGAAGTGTTGTACCAGTCTGCCTCTTTTAATGTTCTCCAATTTTTCCTTACTCTTCTCTCCCCTTCAAATTAATGTTTTGGGTAAACATTATCCCAATTCAGCTCCTTCTGAGTACAAGCTCTAGTCTGCTATGGCAACTCAAACTCTTTAGTTCTGGAAACTTATTTTCCTGATTGCAGACGATCAGATAACATGGTTTTCCTGAAATAAATGAAATATTTAGATTACTTTGCAGCCCTCTCCCTTCTCATGCTCCCCTCTCTTAAGCATCTTTGGCAGTGTGCTGAATACAGTCCTGTATTTGACTTGTCCCTCTCTGATCTGCTTCTTTTCAAGTGGTGGATAAATTTTGATCACCATTAAGGTACTGTCAGAACCACCTTTTCCTTACATTGGGTTGGATGCCACAATGATGAGGGATGAGGTCTGACACCTGGGAGATGATTTCCTGACAGGCTCTTCCTTGGTCATTCATAAGAAGAGCTAAAAAATTTCACACTGAGGCTGTCTCCCCTCTAATCTTATCCCCAGTGTATGCATTGAAGATATCAAAAGCCTTACTGCCTGAAGTTTTTTATTTAGATATCAAAATTTAGAGCTGCCCCAACTCCCTTTATCTGCCTTGGTTTCCTTCCTCACAAGTAGTTGTGGGAATAACCACATGGAAGGCCATCAGCTGTTTTGCCTTCTTTTTTATTATGAAGACAGTGGTTGAAGGTCCCTCCCATGTCCAGATCCCTGCACCCTGCAGTCTGTAAGCTGAAATAATTTCTTCTCTGAGGATCTGCCACTGTCATGTCTTTGTGCTTCACCCATTCTTTGACTGAGACATTTTAATTTCTGATGTCTAACTGTCTTTATCCAAACTCTCTGGAGCAGGAGATAGGATTCTCATTGCTCACTTCTGCACTTTTTTCAGTCCAATGGAAGAAAAAGTATATTCACAGAATTGAAAGGGACTTTAAAGTCCATCC
>VZTT01024079.1:3705-21072 GCA_013400855.1 Buphagus erythrorhynchus
CTAGGCAGAATTCAAACCAAAACTGCATGAAGTAGAATCTTTTGCCGACATAAAGATTTTGATTTTATCTGCTGAAAGCAGAACAAATACAAGTAAGTTTTGCTGACCCCAGTGAATGTTCAGTACATAAGGAGCCCTTTATAGATTTCAGAGGAGGTCTCATTTCAGCAGCTGCAGTCTATTGCCTCTTCCTTGGCATCTTGGGTTATTAAAGGTCAATCCTCCAGTTACCCCTGCTTTCCTAGTCTTTTTTAACACTGCAATGCAAAATTCAAACTTCTGTTAGACACCTTTACAAAGATTTAAAAATGCTATTTAACATGGGTTTTTATAATTTATTATGGTCATTATTGCTATCATCATCACTATTGTTATCATCATCATTATAATAATTAAAAGGTTCTTCACCCATAGGGTTGTTGGACACTGGAAGAGGCTCCTCAGGGTATTGGTCACAACACCTGACAAGCCTAAGAGAGCTCAAGTATTTGAATTACACTCTTAGGCAGATTGTGTGATTTTTGGGGCCATCCTGTGCGGGGCCAGGAGCTGGACTCGGATGTTCATTGTGGGTCCCTTCCAACTAAGGATACTCTATGATTCTGTAATTTCCCAAGAAGCAAAATAATTGCTGTTGATATTGAAAATACCGTTGCAATCTCGGACAGTAATCACCACAGCAAATGAATTACTCCCTGCAAGTTTCAGGCACCAAAAACTTAAGCAGACACCCTTTTTCTTACTTATATTATTCTCCAACAATAAGCAAACAGAAGATGCTACAAAAATAATGAGAAGTCTCCCTGTTCTCCTACCTTGTCCTCATCAGAGTAGGAGCACATAAGCTCACAAATAACTAACACCTCTGGGATAAATTCTGTTCTCTTCTATTGCTTCTCAATTAGAAAAACAGTATGTGCTACTAACCATCATGTGATACCACTTTGACCCTGAGAAAATGGAGAAAATGTTGAAATTGGAATCACAACAGAACTACGTTTACTTAGGAAAGACAGATCAAGGTCTCTCTCTGTCAAGACAGAAAGCAGCAGGAATATTTAAAAATAACTCCAGCTTTATAAACAAAAACAACAAAAATATGTCAATATCATTCAATACTTCACCTTGCATTTACCAAGACTTCAAGTAAAGTCTAAGCTCTCCCCAAAATAGACAGTAGACATCCCAGTATTAAGTATTATGCTAATCACAAGGTTAGACCAGAGCTCTTGTGGGAAGGAAAAAAAAAAGGAGACAGAAACAAAGGATTTAAAAATACTGTGAAAGCATGCTATTAAAAATTCAGAAAACCTGCAAACACAAACACGTATTTATTCAATGTCATCAGCACTTCAGAGAAAAAAACAAACCACAATTTTTTTCCCCTCTTCCAATATCTTATGTTCAATGTTAAGCAGCATTTTGATTTTTGTTTTTTAAAACAATTGAAGATAGTGTGCCTCAAAAGTTACTGGGTGGGTCAAGTCAACACTTCCCTATTCTGTAGATGTTAAACAGAAAAATGGGAAGCCCTAAACCCTAACTTCAGTCACGAATCCCATTGAACTCTGTTCCAGCAAAGACTTCCAGACCAAGGCCTGGCACTCCCCCAGACATGCTGCAAAGTAAATCCCACATGAGAGGGTCTGTACATCAGGCAAATGCAGATGTACTTGAATAAAGCACACTGTGCTTTCCTTGGATCACGGCAAGGGAGGAGATGCATCTGCAACTTGGAAACTGTCAGGAAAGAAATACATTCCAGCTTTTAACATCTACTGATGTGACATCATTTCACTGCTTTGTTTCTTTAACGGAGAAAGAGTTTGGCACAATGTGTAAATAGATATTTGGTTTTTACCCATTTTAGAGTAGCCTGTTTGACAGCCAAGCATTAAAGACACAGAATATAACTTATGATGCAATTGATGCTTTGAACCTTTCTCCAAGGTCAGTGACAAGTTGCCCTATGGGCAAATGTGACCGGCATGCAGCAGCATCCTCTATAACCCCAAGTAGCCTAACACTCCAGGAACAGCAGCCAGGGTCCATAACCTACATGCAATGGCCCTCTACAGATTCCTCCCATCTTAAGCCTCCTATCTAGGGTACTTTTTGCACATTTCCAGTGAGCTATTTCCCTGTCTTTCCTTGCTCCCACAGCTTCTTCTATTCTATCCACCGACAAACAAAGCATGTGAGTGACCTGAACATAGCTACAATGCAGCAGGGCAATTTCTGTACAGTGGGATATGCATGCCTGCAGGAATCACTATTTTTTATTGCCTTAGTGGACAAATTCTGCCTTGGGACCTACAACAAGCAGAGAACAGAATGACAGGTAATGAAAAGCATTGAGTTTAAGTCAATTTCATTCATTACAAGAGTTCTTCTCACACTCTTACTGCATCAAATTTTATAATGCATGCATCTGCTTTGATGGCAAACAAGTTTTAGAAATAGTTAACGTGCTATAGTTGACAGAAGGGCTCGAGTTGTNATTATACATGTCATTAGCCACCATCCTACCGGAATAGATCTGTACTCAATGCCACAGTACAACTCACTTCTCAATACTTATCAATTCAATTCAAATAATTAAAAAAACCTGTAAGATTCTCTCCCCTTTAAGCTAGTAGAGCTGCTACACTTGCAGACTGTGGAGGTGTCTTCTTCCAAGCTAGAACCTGCCTAGCATTTACAGACACTAGAAGCTGTATGAAGCACTTCAAGCTCAAGAGCAGCTCCTTCCATTCACTTGAGAGGATTCATTAGTAATCCTTTCCCTAGACTCAAATTTGTCAGGCTCAAAATCCAGCTCAGTCTCTGCTTCTGAAACCAATTTCAGGCCTTAGTTGTCAAGAATGGTGCTAGTGTACTACAGTAGAAACAATGTACTACATTAATGTTTGCAGCCATGTCCTGCTGCCACTGCTGAAACAGACAACCAGTATCTCACCTCTTTATTTTGTGCCTAACACAAGGCTAATTCTGAACACATGCACTAGATGACAGCAGTATTTGGGCTACCATTAATCTTTTCACAAAAAAGGTAACCCAACAGTTGGTCTTTTGTCTTTCATCCATTTGTGAATTGATATCTAATAGCACCAACCACTTCATATGGGACACCAACCAATTCATATGATTTGAAACCAAAAAATAAAAATCTGGTCAAGAAATTTTTCCCTTGTGTTTTAAAGAAAATATTCAACTGAATTACTTTAAGCTGTATGAATTCAAGAATGCATGCCAGTTCCACAACTCAGCTGAAAAACAGATACATCACTTAAATTTTCCAGGGGGTGGTTAGGCTAAAAGAATCTTTCCCCCTTTTGGTGTTAAATGCTGGATTGAAGAGATTACCCTGAAACTCATCTTCCTGTGCATTACAGAAAGTGCATAAGCAAGTAAAAGAAACATGGGTGGCTGAAAAACAGAAACAATGAAGAACAGAGCCATTTTCACAGCTCTCCCTAATTTGACTGAGGTGGAAAGAATCTGAGGGGTTTACATAGCCACAGAGGTCTGCACATGCCTATCTAAATCTAGCAATAAAAATAGCAAAATCAATTATGGGAGGCTGTCACACTATCAGCCTCAAATGACAGTTGTTCCAGAGCATCAATAAGTGCTCTGACTAATGTCCAAGCTCCTACAAAGTCCATATAGGCTCTTATCTCCTTTGGGACACTACTATACCTCTCAAGAGAACCTTGAATTTAAATACAGGAGATTAAAAAGTCATCTTCATTAAAGCACACAAATCATTGAGACCAGCAGCAATCAAAAGCACCCCACAGTGCGCACGGCTGAGCCACACAACTTCACAACCACATCAGCCCAGTTGTAAATCTGACCACATGTTGCTTTAAAAAGCAACTGCACCCCTTGCAGAGGGCTGCCACTCCTCTCGTGGTGGGGAACACTGGTTGTGCAACAGCTCTATCTAGTAACACAGTATTCAAATGATCTGTGGTGAGCAACGTCCACAGCCAAAGCAGTTTCCACCATAACTCCATCCTTAAATATGAGATACCAACTGCCAGAGTGCTTCTTCTCTGGACTGTTGAGACATTTGCAACAGAAGTGATTTTCAAAGGAACCCAGACTATACCCCTCAGAAACTGCCTTATTCTAGGAAGTGCTCACTTGCAGTACCTGGAGGGCAAAAGCTGGGTGCAACACCTTACCTACACATTCAGTGAGCACTGACCTCTTCAAACCTTGAGCTGCCTTTCCCATCCAGAGCTGGACATACAGCAGCACGTTGGCTCTTTTGCAAATCTAAACATTCATTGGACCAATTTTAGGACTTTCAGTCTCAAAGCAGTAGCTAAGCCATAGAGATGTGGATTTCTAGTGTCCATAAAGTAATAACAAAAGCCTCCTGCTCTAGCAGTATGTCTCTTATGAACAGTCATTTCTTGTATCCAATACAGTAAGATACCATAAGCACCTGTGGGCACCTCACTAGCAGCAGGGGTCAGTACAAAGTGGTGCTATAAAGATTACCACATATAGCTGCTGCCCCATTTCTTCTGAATTATGAAAAGCTATTCATAACTCCCCACAATGCTTTCTGACAGAGTCTGAATAAACACCCCTTACAAAGATCAACAGCTCTCCAGGACGTGGTAAGCTGAGAAAGAAGGATCTCAACATGTGAAAAGTACGCTCCTGCAAACAAGCTGTTAAGAAGCAAATTCCTTCAGTCCAGGTAATTTCCTCCTCTAGTCCAAAGCAAACAGGCAGATGATGACAAAGCTTTTTGAGTGCTACAATAGGGATATAGCCCAATGGGATATGTGCCAGGGAGAATGCCCCACTCTCTGGTCAGCTACTCCAGCAGTAAGGCATGCAACCACCCAGCAGTCCAGTGTGGGAGGCATGGGCACAGCACACAAGCATTGCCACACTTGCTGTCACTTATTCCATCATTAACACACAGAGAAGCAAAGGCCTTGGCTGCTCTCAGGTAAATAGGAAACACTGCAGAAGGACTTATCCAAAGGTCAAGAGCAACATTTAAGCCCTTCAATTCTAAGCAAAAGATGCTTTTCCTTCCCATGGGTATTGTCACAGATCCTTCCCAACAGCAGCTTCATATGACTGCCTTAGGCAAGGTGCAAACCCCAAGTACCTCTGCTACCTCTAATCCTCACAGCTCTGTTCCTCTCTACATATTTCAGCCCCAAGCGTCCCTTTAGCAGCCTTCCAGATACAGAGTTTTGGCTTGGTGATGTACAAGCACCCCTGCCTCTGTCCCTATTCCTTCAGGTGCTCCCTATGGTAATGTAAAAATTCAACCTCTACTGATACCTTGGTGAGGCCGTCTCAGGTCATGTTTAATATTAACTAGGAGCTACCCAGGGTGCAGAATGAAGCCATTACTTTGATCTGACAATAGGGTAGACTTGTGAGTGGAGTATAAAGTCAGAGCAGCTTTCTAGTTGCACCACAGATAACCCAAGATGTAGAGGGGAAAGTGAAGACAAAATGAGAATGCTGTGTGCTCTCTTGGTGAAGCTGAGCCTACAAACACCCACACATGGGCAGCAGAGCATGAACTAGCTTCATATTTGTCAGTCTTCCATTAAAAAAGAGAACAAAACCCAACAAACTACAATTCCTTTTACAAAACAGTAGTGCCTAAAAGAAAGGTGGAAAACTTTGAGAAAGAGAACTGGCTCTGAAGTGACTATACTGCTAGCTTCAGTGCATGCCATGGGACAAGTGCCATATGGTTCAGCCTACAAAAACACAAGTCACATCCATCATTACTCGGCATCATTATTCCACAGCAATAGACACTGAGCAATGATCCATTACAGGTTACCTCAACATGCCAGTAAGCAGGTCAATGCATCCTGTACAGAAACTAGCACAAAAGACTTCCCTCACCTTTAGATCTTAACATCAAGACTTTTCATATGCAAATATCACTATCCAAGCAATTATTGGATCGATTGATATCACTGACATCACACTTGCATACAAAAATTCTGGCTTATCCACACAATTGTATAACTCTCCAAAACAAAACAATGTTCTACCAATATCTGGCAGTCTAGGTAAGCATGCTGAGGACCAAGATGTGAAACAGCAAGTATATTTGTTCATCAGTACTTCTGCATGGACCAAGCTACTGCAGCAATAGCTATAACACAGCTAAGTAGGTTTCTTAAAAGAATTTCACCTCATGACACACCCAAATTTCAAACATTTGACTTCTAGAGAGGTGCTGCCAGCCATGTTCACTAGTATTTCATTTGGCTTAAAGTAGGCAGACATGGGGATGCAAAACAAAGTTCATAATTTATAACATTATAGTAGACAACTAATCCCAAAAGAATTTTCTCACAAAACCATATGAAACATGTTACTAAGAAATATTTTAACATTTTCTGCCTAAAATTAGGTCGTTTTACAGCTAGATTACAATATTTAATATTTACTAAAGGCACAGATCTTTACATATTTCCTGTAGTCTGAAAGCATTTGAGTAACATTAATTCACTCATGACCTGCCAGGGCTGAATGGTTGCCATAATTTTACTCCTGGAGAAACAGCAACATGAAACCTGGCAGACTTCACTTGCAGTAAACCAAGACTTTATAGGACTCTGGTACCTTCCCCAGAAACAGTGACCCCCTCAGCCACCTTCCATGATTCCACAGTCCTGGGAAATTGAGTTTTCTGTGTGATGGTACTACAAAATTTCTGGCTTTAACCAAAACCAAGTAAGCACTCCAGGGTTTGACCTTCTAAGTACATTAAACTGTAGGTACACTTTTACTCAGAAGTTCCTAACTATCATATCAACCAATAGCAACTAGCCATTGTAAACCCATTAACAAAAACCAATATTATGAAAGAGGCAGGTTTTGGAAACAAAACCAGGTAATTCATTTTTCTATTGAAAAGAAATTGCAGAAGAATGAGAATTTAACTTTCCAAAATTAAAAAAAAAAGACTTCTCAAGAAGAAATTTCCTGTATCTTTATTCTCCTAATATTGAAGCTAAAGCTTCAGTGTTTTACACAAGTTACTGCCTTATTGAACAGCTGAGCAAGAAAAAAAACGTTCTGGCAGCTCTGGTTATGAAATTGCAGAATATGCTTTATAAAACAAAGCATATTCCATTTCATGCAGGGAGAGTCAAGGCTAGTAAAATGAGGAGTTCCATGGTTCAAATTCAATCTCATCATAAGAAGGTATAATTTCTAAAAAGTCAAGAGAAACAGTATCTACTTAACTATGGATGATTATAAGCCTAGCCAGCCACAACACATTTAGTGAAAATTTGCTTAGCTTTATACGCAAAAGCTTCAATCACAATTTAAATCCTTCAAATCTCTATTATCTTTACAGTGCAGTAATTAAACATCTGCAAAGAGACAAGCAACAGCAAAAGCCAAAGCCAAGCCAGAATCTGATGTGCTGGGTACTGCCTTTGGAAAGGAGGATGCTGTGGTAAATATTACTTTTGCCAGATTGTGGCTGGGAAAAATGTGAGCATGCACCTGTTAAAATTCACATAATTAAAAAAGACACGAGGGCTTGTGACACCTCACCACGTGAGCTGCTTGTGCCCACCTCAGACCTTTGCTATTTACTAGTATGATTTTCCAAACTATACTGGTTATGTGTCAGGGTAACATCTGGAGGGCTTCTATTGGTGGCCTCCATGGCTACATTTCTTGAAGTGCGAAAATTCCTACTCCTAATTGTATATTCTTGATTTTTTTCTTCTCAGAAGTTCAAGGACATGGGGTGCTATCCATTTTATTGCTCCTTTTTGGTTTTTTGTTTAGTATGCAAGGGACTTTCCTTAAAGGTGAAAGTAATAAATCAAACGATGTATACAAGCAACCAAAACCTCACTTTATCAGATGTGTAATTTCAGGAAGAAAGGGGCCCAGTAATCTAACAAAAACGTTTTTTTCCTCAGTATCAAATATAACACCCTATCAAACTTTACTGACCTCTGCAGATATTGCAAACCTGCTCATTGTGTTTAAAAACCAATTTCCTATGTTGTATAGGTGTAACAGATACTGTGCCTAGCTGAGAAGGTATTTGCAGAAACATCAGCTACTAGTGACAGGATTCTTTTTTCATGCTGAACTTGCCAAGTTTTTATTAAAGCTGGGCTACAGGAATTAAGTATGCAAACAATGATCCAAAAAGCAGCTGAAAGCACACATTCTTCACCAGTTTAATTAATTCTGGAATTTCAAAATGCAGAGCTGTGTAAAATAATGTTTTTGTTAAAAATATGGTGAGAAACAAAATATGCCTCCTGACACAGTGCTATCCCAGTCATGTTCTGCCTGATCTTTTGCTATTTATTGTTTATTTCAGCATTTATTACTCTCCAGTATGGACCAAAGCACGTTGTATTTGCACACAGTTGATTATCTAAATAGTATTTGCCGTCATTTCAGCAGCTGCCAATTGGAAAAACTAGACTTACTTATTGAGTCTATTTATTGTCATTGATTGTCACAGTGTTATGAATATTAAAAAGTCCTCTCCAAGTACTGAGGACAAAGATTAAATATGTCACAAAGGCAGCTCCCACTCCCCAGATTCACCCAGGAGGGTACTGCTGTGAGCGAGCAGGCAGCATGAACAGCTCTGGGTGGTTTCACAAGCTGCTGCTGCCCCTGGGGCTGAAGACACCATCCTGCCTGCTCCGACTCAGACTGACTGCCAGAAGTACACAGCAGGGGAAGAGGGCCTGCACATCCCATGGGTACTGCTCCAGAGCTGGGGAGCACCCAACTGGGACCCCTCTGTCCAGCAGCAGCAAAAGTTTTGGATGCCCCTCCCCTGGGAACGTTTCCTGTGAAAACACTCTCCTAGCACAGCTGAAGGGTAGGACCTACCACGTGTTGTAGAAGAAGCCTACACTCAAGCCTCCCCAGCTGGTCTCATCTGAATTATGACCCTGTTGCTCTCTCCATCTCGCTTTCCAGAGTCTGCAGTTTTGTTCAGGCTCCCTAGTGACAACAAAAATGCTATGATCATGGAGGTACAGACAAGGACTGCACATCCACATGTTTCACGCCTAATCAAGCACACAGAGTGAATAACCATGCAGTGAGAAGTGATACTGAACTTCGTCATGTTTCCCTTTTTGCCATATTGGGGCTGGGAAAAATGTGGGCATGCACCTTTGGCATCCAAGCTGGGGCCTTAGCTCAGCCTCCCTTGACAACATTAGTCACCTCCTGGGAAAGTAGGGCTAGAGGCTACACAGCAAAGAAACACAGGCATTTCTACTTGTTTGTGCAAGCTTTTTTGTACCTGCTTTTTGCTGGGTTGTTTTCACAGTAGTAAAAGTCTCATGGTACAACAAAATTACCTCAATGGCTCTCTGTGAAGGGAGAAGTTTCCCCTCACATTTTTTTTCCTCACTGTAGCTCTATCTACCCAAAAGCACCCCAGGGCCTTCACCACACCCGGCACGATCACCCCTTCCTTCCTAATGAGCACTGGGACCAATGCACTGAGGCAGAGAAGGACATCCAGCAGCATCATGCTGCCACATCAGGTCCATCCATGACAGCCCAATCCCTTAAGTACAACGCTCCTTACACTGCAGAACTCATTCCCACTTTATGAAGTAATAACCATTGAACAGTACTAGTATATTCTGATTTTCCAGAGATCCAGAAAAGCTTCCAGGTGCCTAACAACCCTGGGAGTAACTGTTCTGGATATGAGGTCCCATCATGGACTGCAGAGCTAAAGGAATGCTTCATCTAGAAAACTGCTAGTGGCAAAAATATCTATGAAAATAAATACAAGGAAGGGGAGGAGGTTACTCACAGCAGATGCTAATTAAAGTCATTAGTTGTAAAAATAACTTCACATTTATTTGTGAAATATCAAGGGAACTGCTTCAAATTAACTAGAGGACTTGAGTTTAAAGTGACAAGTAGCCCTGGAAAAGGGGAAGGTTGAAGAGAACCAGGAAGAAAATGTAGTCGTAATACCAGCAAAAGAGAAAAGGTTTAATTTGGAGAGTAGATACCATAAGACAGCAGGTAGGGGAGTTGCAACATACCAAGGAGAAATCTTGAGTGAAATCAAACCTTGACTCACTGAGGTGGACCTGATCCAAAATCTCCACAAGGGAAACCTGCTCCCTTCCCTCTCTCCAGTGTGCAGCTGCACCCTGCCTACCTTCCTCTTGCTTGCACAGATTCTCCTCTGACCCCTTGATCGGACCAGGCAGCTCCCTAAGCCACAGAAAACTAACTCAGCAAAAGAGCTAGGAATTCCCTTAGCACAGCCAGCATAGCAAGCTGACTCATCTGAAGGAGGGCAATCTCTTGCAACTGCAATGGGGGCAGCAGGAGCATGTGGAGCAGGTCAGTCCTCCCTGGCAGCAGGGACACATTTGCCACTTAAAGATCTGAACAGGGAACCACTGCAGGAGAAAGAGGAAGAAACAGCAAAGGAGGCAATGTTTGCTACACCAAATGGAACAATGTAGAGAACAGGAAGTAAGAATGGCTAATTTTTATAACAGTGCCCCAGGACAAAACCATTGGCAACTATTGAGAAGGAAACTATGTGGATTCAAGGCCCAGCGCACAATTTAATAGTAGATTACTGAAATACACTGGTTTACTCCACTACAATGATTTTATACTTCGTCTTCACACTAAGGTTTCACAGCTTGCACCACTAATCACAGTTCAAGTATTCTTTTCTCCATAGAAATTAATAGGAAAGTCATCCAAACACAGTTTTGGATGTAAACTAAAGACACCATCATCAGCAAACACAGAGCAGAAGCAAGACACTACCAGTGGTGCCAATAACAATAATTGAGTATAATAGCCATCTTTGAAAAAGTCTGATCAGACAGAATATAAAATATGCTTTTACATATACAATAATTGCAGCACTTGAAGCTACTTCAAAAGCACAAGGATATTGTACCCTCTTTCCCTGCTCTTTAATTATGAAAATGTTTTTGAATATTTGTTTTGAGAATGAAGTGAACATAGCACAGTACATTTGGACAAAAGTGATGAAAATTCTGTGCACATTTATCACAGGCTGCTGCTTCAAGAGATGAGTGCTGCTGACCAATAGAACTGAAACAAGAGCAGAGTCCATCTTATCTTATTGCCCTGCCTGCACTTACCATTGTTAACACTGAGGTGATATCAATCATTAAACCTGTAAGAGCCCAGGTGATTTTCTGCCATCTTAGCAACCTGAGTCACTCCCACAAGAAGGGAGCACAGCCACACAGCCGGGGCAAAATACTTTCCCCAGCTAGTCACATAAGCCTGACTCAGCTTCTCACAAAACTAAAGCCTTGTGTTTTAGTATCCAGCCCCTGCTTTTCGTGAAAATGGACAACACAGCCAGTTTCAGGGTGTTGCCTTGATTATTTCTAAATCTTTCTTTGAAAAAGACTTTTCATATTGGGCCTTGGTTTTTCATACTAAGTGCTATGATATTCTGACATTCTGACATTAATCCAAGTAATTCAAGATGTTGAATCAAAATTTCTGATACTGAAGAACACAACAGGCCTGAACATCCATATTTAAAAGCCAGAAATAAGTGTGCTTTCATTTACTTACCTTTTTGCTTCTTCTAAGTGGCACAGATACTCATAAGCAATATTCTGACGCCTCCTCTCATCCATTTCCTCTGCAGAAAGCCTTTCATCATCCACAATAGCTGAAAACAGAAACCCAAACCAAGTTATAAATGAGTCAGGGTGATTTTTAGAGCAATTTTACTAAGAACCTGGGTGAATTGCTGAAGAAGGGAAATTACAATAGTTATCTCTTCTCTTTAAAAGAGGCATTTTATAGTATGGTGCACAAAGATGTCTAGGTCACCAATAGTTTTCTGTTCTCTCTACAGTGAATTCCTCAAGTTTTACTTCTTCAAGACCAAGCATGTATTGATTTGAGGCCATTGCCTGGTTTGGGGGCAGGATGGAGCACTCAAACATGGGGGGCTGAGGCTGCAAGTAAGCAGAACTTCAGCTTACACATCCTCAGAGGAGTTTGAGGACTCTCATGAGGAAGCTCAAGACAAAAAGCAGGTGGAGCAGCCCCATGCTAACCAGATCCTCAACAACAGAGACAAAGACAACACATTGCAAAGGTATCTCAAGGACAACGTGGGAGTTGACTGCAACTTCAGGAACCCGTGAGACTGCAACATGCTGAGCTGCCTCCCACTGATGGAGGCAATGAGGGCTGTAATCAAATGAACTATCTCTGGTTTCTCCTACTTACTGCTGTAACCTCATCACCCCCCATAAAAGCACTCTCCCAATCTATTAAGGATGTCTGTGCACATCTCCAGCTGTAAATGACCCCAATTATTTACAGTACCGTGATTAGTCTTACTCTACTTATAGAGCACAGAAGGGGCCTCTGTGAGCAGCTCTCCAATGCTTCCAAATGTATCTAGCAGTGAATCTGAAGGAGCATACTGTAGTGATGACTTCTAGATGAATTTCAGCCACAGCAGGTGAGACTTTTGTAAATAACCTTCAGCACAAATCAGTTACCAAAATGACACCCTCTTTGTATTAAGCTGAGTGTTGGACTAGAGCATCTAGAGTATCTTCCAACCTTGATGATGCTGTGAAAAATGCAGTCCTACATTCTTTCATGTCACATGCTCACATCACCTCTCATGCTATGCCTGGCAACCCAGTGGCTGCATCAGTGAACCAGAACAAGAGGCAGCTTTTGCTAGAAAGACCTGTTTCTGGGAGGATTGGCTCCCTGATCTGAGCCACTGCACACCTGCAGGCCCAATGGTGCAGGCCCAATGGTGCAGGCCCAAGGGAGGGGACAGAAATGCAGGGCTGGACTAGCTGCTTTCTGTGGCAGCCCACGAGCTGGTTAGCTGAGAACATCATGACACATCCTCAGTAAAAAAACAAAGCTCCTGCTCCTCCTGAAAAGCACTGTGACATGCTTTGTTAGCTCCATTCCCACACAGACTCGTGCATGCCACGAGCATATTCTCAGCTTATCGCTGACAATTGCTCCAAGTAGTGGATAAATACTTTCGGTAAGGGATACAGGTAACTCAGGTAAAAGGCACTTAAAAACAGCAGGACTCCAGGCTTTGCAAGTACTTGCATACCTTGAAACCTGTACCTCGGGGGGGGGGGGGAAAAAAAAAANAAAAAAAAAAAAAAAAGGCAGACAGAGAAATGGAGAAATGACCTCACATGCATTTACTGAGGGCACAAAAGAAACTGCACTACTCATCCACATATCCACATTTTGGACTGATGTTACCATACATTTGTTAAGGTCTCTTGTATAGCTGCTTCAAGCTTTGTAGTTTAAGTTTTAATGACCACATGGGAGTTGATAGCTCTCATCTTTCTTTGAAGATTGCTCTTCCTAATTACCCAGATGTTTCATACACCGATCAAACAAATACATGTCTTGCTTAGAGTTTCTTTTAAGTCTGGTATCTCCAATAAGCATGACTCACTCTAAAATGAGCTCTCAGATACTGTAATCAGGATATCACTTGCCATGAACCAAAACATTAGTTTGGAGGCAAACATGGGATGCAGGTGGTAAAACACTGCGCCTGGCAAACTGGCCATGGAGGCTGCTCTACTACTGCTCTTGCCCTCACCACCGTCAGCACAACCAGACAGGCTGCTCCCACTCCATGACACAGCTCTTCTGCTGCAGAGGGCTCCTGAGTTCCCAGAGCGAGGGGAAAGTACTGACAAACCACCACACTGAAACGTAATATATAATTTTATTGTTCACAACACTGAGACCAAGGGCCCCTTCTCAAAAGCTTTGAGTGCTCATAAATGGAGACAAGAGCTGTCAGAAAAGCCCAGCTGATTGTCCTAGTTGGCTATGGTCCTGTCAGCTGGGGTGGGACAATCAATACCAGGCTAAGCCATCATCCCTCGTGACAAGTCCCATGCCCTGTTCCTCAAAACTTGTTAGACAGCTGTTTACTCCTGCCCTCCAAAGACAACACAGCCATAAGCACATCAGAAAAAAGGCAGCTTGTCTGAAGATAGGTGAAGGAAAACCACATGACCCATTTGATAAGTATCAGTCTAGGAAGTAACCTGAATAACACTAATGCTTTACAATCTAGTCCTGGATCTGCACATCCATGAGTGACTCCCATCCCCAACAAAGGCATCCCAGATCAAGCAGCTCTGGCCAGCCCCAAATCCCTCATTAAAACTATTTGCAAAGATTAAGAGAGTGGATGAAGGTACCAACAGATACTGTGGAGTGGTAATAGTTGTTCTGCTTAGCAAACACTGCAACAATAAGAGGAAAGAGCAAGATTCAAAAACAAGTAACTTGTAGACACTGAGACATGAAAACCCAGCTCCTTTCTAGAGGACGTATCAGCAGCTCACAAGCTGGAAATCAGACTTCTTTCCTGTCAGGGCCAAAGCAGCTAAAGTTTCTGTGCTGGATATCTGAGCACTGAAAATACAGAGCACAGGGAATGCCAACACCTACAGTGCTAATCCTGGGAGGAGTCTCTTTCAACATCAGCTTCCACTAAGTCTCATTACACACTTACCCTCCAGCATATACTGGCTTCAAAGCAACTGTGCTATTATATCAAGAGTGGTTGCAGACACAACTTAAGAAACAGAAATGACAACCTACAGGATAAAGGCAGCCTCAGGACTGAGCTGCAGAGGCAATTACATTGAAGACTTGGGTTCTTAAGGTCCAGTCTATAATAATATATTTTGGCAAGGGCTTCAGTCTTTGTCTAGAGGCCTGCATACATCTTTCTTCAAACATCCTGGAAGCATCCATCAAGCCAGCCACACCACGTTCAAAACACAAGTAAGTTTGTTTTGGAGACAGAAAGCTCAGTCTTTCTGCTTCACAGAGCAAGTACTAGTCAGAAGACTAGGAAGATTGATGAAAGAATAAACATATTTCTGCTGTATCAGTAACTTTTTGATAATGCTCAGCTCACAAAGGAAGAGAGTGCTGCAATAAAGGGTGTTGTGTGGCAGAGTAATGGGGGCTGGGCTTCACCTGAGGACCTCTACCATGCAGGATCCTGACACAAAAATGTTCCAGCTGAGAAGATCCAAATGCCATGGAACAGGGCTCTACATTAAACCTATACAGAGGGAAAAAAGGCATCTAAACAATATCTTATGATTAAATTCATTAATGACATGACTTAATTTCAAATTGAGAGGAAAAATCTAAAATGTTCCCTTGAAGAGGGAATGTTAAGAGTGCATCTGGACAACCAACAAGAACAAACAGAAATGCTAGCCTTAACGCTCTCTATTTCAATTCATTTTAGATGTTGACACCCTGTTAGCCAACAGTCAGTAGACACAAAATATGTGCTAAAACACCAAGTTCACTCAGACACTTCTTCATTAAAAAACACTAAAGGAAGATGTATGAAACACATGAACCAGTGAGCTAAAGCTTAAATTGCCACACACGAGAGATTTATTCTGGTACTCAGTACAGTGCACCAACTTTCTAATTCTTCCCACAACTGATTCAACAGAAATCAAGTGACATTCTACTAGCAGCTTCCTATGTATGTATATTCTACATATTAAGCACAAAAGTAACTGTTTACCAAGAGGTTTTCATAAATTTAAGACTTGGTCATCTTCCATCAACTGATACATTCTACTTACATGCACTTTCCTGTTCTAAAATTGTCCTGTGTAGGCAGTATCTAGGACTAATTGATGTTTAGGGTCTGGTTATGAATTGCAAAAACTTTCTGATGTGCCCTGATCCAAGGTAGCCACTCTAATTGTTGGCAAATCCTTGGAGCTATGCCAGTTGCTGCCCACAGAGCTGACAACTAAACCCAAGGTGCTCTGTGCACCTGCAGTCAACATGGTGCCTGCAGGATTTACTACATCAGACTCAGCATTAATAAACATGAAAACACTTCAATTACTGAATTCAAGCAAGTTTTCAGAAATACAGCCACTGTGTCTGAAGATGCAATATTATTAATGAAACTACTGAAATCAGCCCAGGTGCACAAGAGTCACTGGAGCCATGACCTTACTAACAGAATCTGAGAAAGATTCTGTAAGTAAAAACAGAAAGAGAATCAAAAGAGAAAGAGAAATGGAAAGAGAATCAAAACTTCAGGTTCACAGAGATGTGGTCACTTCACACAAGAATTTTAAAAACAAGTACTCTCTCTGTGTCATTCAATTCAGAGTTCATCCTCATATTACATCCACAAGGATTTTGGAGGTCCCAAGATCACAGAGATCATTTACGTTGATACTGAATTTACTGGAAATCTAATCACTGTTTCAGTGCCTCACCACCTTTAGAGAATTTCTTCCTAATGTCTAATCTAAATCTATCCTCTCTCAGTTTGAAGACATTCCTCCTTGTCCTATCACTACATACCCATATAAAAAGTGCCTCTCCATCTTCCTTGTAGGCCACAATAGGGTCTCCCAGAGCCTTCCCTTCTCCAGGCAGAACAACCCAAATTTTCTCAGTCTTTCCTCACAGGACAGCTGTTTCAGCCTTCTGAACATTTTTGTGGCCTCCTCCTCTGGACCTCTTTTAACAGATCAGCATCCTTCTTATGCTTGGGGCCCCAGAGCTGGATGCAGTACTCCAGATGGGCTATTATGTGGCTGGAGTGGAGCAGGTATAATCACCTCCTTTGACCTGCTGGCCACAGTAGTTTATGTTAGAATTTACATTAACTAAGATGTTTCACAGGTCTAACTTGCAACAGTTTGCATGTCAATTGATCTATGGATTGTACTTTTAAATGGTGTTAAACTTAAATTTTTTGTAGTATGTACCAAAAAAGTATGCAAGGAAAAGTAATATTTTTTACAATTTCTGAATACAAATTAATGGAACACTTTATGAGGCATAATCCTTAAGTTATTCAGGTGTAACCATTTACCAAAGAGTTTTTGTTATCTTGGAAAAACTGAAACTGGAAAAATACCCCTGCAAAACCTACAACAGCAGTTAAGGCTTCCTGGTCATTCATTTTCTCTCACACACAGGACTATCTGCAACAGTTCAAGAACAGCACATGGCTGCTTCTAGCAGGCAGACCCTTTAATAAGGCATTTGCCACAGACATACCAAAGGACTTCTTACACTGAAGGCAAAGAAAGGACAGAGGCTTTTATTTCCCAGGGCCAATCCCCCTCAATTTCCTGCCACTAGAGACTTTTTCCCATGGAAATCAAGACGTGAGCAATAAGGAGGAGAGCTCTTTTGGCACCACAACAGGGAAGCTCAATGAACAAGACATAACAGACGATGGCGAGAACAAAATCCTCTTACAGTGATAGAATAGAATTT
>VZTT01024079.1:21086-37301 GCA_013400855.1 Buphagus erythrorhynchus
GGGGGGGGGGGGGGGGGGGAAGAAAGATATACAGGAATAAATACTGTAAAATGCTGGGATAAAAGTTTTTCACTGGAGTGTTTGAATTAAACATTAGCGAAACCACATTTGGCAGTCTCATCTGTCTGCTGTCCGAGCCACAGTAAGCAAGGCAAGGCAGTGTTTCAGTCCACTGGCAAGAAGTTCTGCAAATTCTGTATATGTCCTCATATGTCTGTATACGTCCTCACACCTTCCTTCCTCCTCCTCCCAAGCTCATACTCTCCCATCCAATATTAGTACAGTCAAAAGTACTCAACAGAGCCATGCAATAGCAAAAACAAAAGCCAGGGAGCCTTTGCACAAAAACCTTTGACTGACAGTTTTCTGGCCGTAGCCAGTCCCAGTAACAGCTAAGCCCTGTACAACAGGCTCTAGGCAGCACCCCATTTATGTCTTCTTGTACTGTGAGGACCTTAAGTATTTGTCATCACAATTCAGTGCTGAAGTTTCAAGAAGAAGCTAGTTTAATTTTAGATGGTGGCAGTGACTTAAAACCTAATGTTATGTGAGAACATACAACTATCTTGTCCTAGTTTGAAAGAGGCCAATAAATTCATCTTTTGTGCCTTCTTTTTATTCCTAGTAAAATTCATAGTCTCAGGTACCTAGCACCCCATGGGTACCTGCCTTGGGTAGTTCAACTCCATGGCTGCTCCTAGTTTGGCAGTTCACGTGCTGTCCACTGCACCAGTACAGCACCAGCCAAGCCCTGTGCATGGAGCAGGTTGAGCTGGCAATGCTCTGAGGCAGGCTCACTGCTCCCTGAGCTGTCCTCATTACAACAGGACAGGAGCTCAGGGCACTGCCAGGAAGCTGGAAAATACAGGGAGAAGATACATGTACAAATATCAGAAAAACTCTTCTTAAAGCTATGAGGAGATGGAGTTCCCCTCAAGCATCCATTCCCAATATCAACTTGCAGGTATCTAATGTAACAGTTTATTAAATATGCAGAAGCGTGTCAACTACGTGAACAGAAATAATTCAACAGGCTACTAAGGAAAAATGGCTTTACAGCACCAAACACCTATTACATGCATTCTGTTAAGGTATTTGTACCTACAGGTCTCATATGGTTATGCTGGAAGTTGTTTATCTTTGGATGAAAAATTTAAGGTTCTGATGAAAACAGCTTTCTATAGACTTCTGTCAAAAAGTACAACTGCAAGCAACTAGCATGTGTCTCAGCAATGAGACCAGATGGCCTGAACCTCTTTCTGTGTCTCCAGTTAGGGGTATTCAGTCCATTCCCTGAGCATTTGCTCCGAAGAAGCAAATGGCAGAAGACAAAGGCAGACACTGCAAGCACTAAAAAACCTTCCACAGCTGTGAACCTGAAGGGCAGATTCGCATGAGAAAGTAGACTAATATACTTAATTAAAGAATGGGGGTCTTCAATATGTAATTTTTCAAACATTTCCTACATTGAACTACTCTCTTCCTTAAAAATGGCTATATCTCTCCTAATCTAGTTATTTCATTGTCAAAGCAAGCAGGCTCATATTTTCAAACAAAAATACAGATGCATCTTCAGGCCAGCAGATAGATATTATCCACTCTCACAAACTGTGTCACACAGGATCTCCAGGGCCACTGCTCTGGCCTACATCTAACTGCCAGACATTGCACAAACAGGGAAAGCAAACGTGCACCATTCGCATGGGAGTGTTGAACACAGACCTCCAGTAAAACACATCCTGATATAAAATTAAAAATGTTTGCTAAACCAGTCTTTCCCCTGAGCTTTCCCAGAGAGCCTCATTCCTGTGCATTTACTTTCCTGAGTCCTCCTCCCATTTTCTTGATAAAGGTCTTATTTCAGTCTCATGTATGTGCTACCACAAGGCCAGCCACATTCATCTACAGATACTGAGCCCTATTGCAATACATGGACCTTGGGACTGTCATACAAGGGGACAGTGAAGCAACAGCAACCACATTCCATGCTCCTGGAGCCAACTGTCAAAACCACTTCATTTCAGCCAGACACTGGCAAAAGTCTGTAGGGTTCCTCAGACATGTCTCAAGATACTTTAGCCCCCACAAAGTTCAGAAAGTCTCATTTAACCACAGACACAAGATGGCTTTGGCATTGAGAAAGTGACTACATGTACTGCCAGAAAATTTAACATTCAATTTTCTGCTTATAGGTATACACATTCTGTAGTCTGCTTCTAAACCTCCAGCTTTCTACAGTACCATCACATGAGAATTCAGTAGAAGTAAATATTAAAAGACAATAATTAGTTCCAACATTACCTTAACGTTGATGATACTAGAGCATGGATATCTCTTTCCTAATGGGGTCATTTAACCCTGTGCAGAAAAACAATGTTTCATTTTATCTTAACTTCATTATAATTGTTCAGTATGTTTGGAAGAACAAGGAGACAAAGTAATGGAATTGAAGGAAGCAGATGAAAACCCAACCGTATTCATTTAGCTGCAGGTGTAGCCATCTATGATTACAAATAAGGAATGCAATGTATCAGCTTGTTGCTCAACCACTTCCACCAACATTTAACTGCTGGTCTCACTGTCTCCAGTATACTTAGTGTAATTGCTTAATAAAACTGTAACTATTTATCTTTGCATACTTTGCTAACATGGTCAGTTCAAGGTACAACAGGTTTTCCCAAGAAAAGGCGCTCAAGAAACACCATAAAAACCCTAGCTCCTTCCTATGACCTTAAACTTTTAGGCCAACTTAACCTGCTCTTCACTCTCATTTTCTTTTTTTTTTTAAACACTCTTTACTCATACTCACTATTTACTAATAAAGCCTCAGCACTAGTTCCCAAAAAAGTCACAAGTCTAAGAAAGCACTCAGACTGATGGACCCTGAAGAGGCAGTGAACACCAATTACAAGGTAGTTATTTCACTTACAGGCCATACTATCTCCATATGCTTAGTCCAGACACATTAGCACAGCCAAACTTCAAGGCAGCTTTCAGAAGGTTACACTGGTATCAACTCTGGTTGGAAGGTTTATTTAGTTTACATGTGTTTACCACAAAAATGACATTTTTCATGTGGGTTAAAAAAAACAACAATTTTTTGAATACTCAAGGCTTTCAAAACAACATTGCACATTTGAACAAGCTTTCATTTTCCAGAGATTAGTTCATGATAAAAGAGTAAGGTGTCAAGGGTTCCTTTTCCACCTTTACCCATTTGCTTTTTTCTTATATAAAGAACTTGTAATTTGAATTGGATGTATTTTGACACACTTACCTTTTGCTTTGTTAATTTCACTGGAATTACTTTAACCTGTTTGCTTTTTATTAGTAATATACATTAAAATCATAAATAAAACAGCCAAAATTTTACCATATGGATTCCATTTCCTTTAATTTTACCTACTGTGACCTCAATTCAACTTAACACAAGGAGACTGTAAACAAAATAATGAGACAGTTTAATCTTGCCAGGCTAGTGAAATGCGCTATGCAACTACAAAAGACAGAAAAATACTAGTGTCTATAGTGTGCCTCGGTATCAATCCTGTAATTAGATTTAGTCAGAAAACAAATGCAAGCCTTTTGCCTAAAAATGCCATAAAATTTATTTCTAGTATTAGGCAGTTATATTTAATCTTTCTCTGAAGAGAACTGCATGTAAATCAGCAAGTCAAATGTATACATACAGCTACATAAAAGGACAAGTAACTTGTGGGCACTAAAATACTAAAAAAAAAAAAAAANCAAAAGGCATTCATCCCTATGCAAGCAGTTAGAATCAAGAGTCACAGCAAGTTAACAGGAAAGCTGACTGTGCCTGCAGCCTTCTGCAGAACTCAAAGGCAACTTTCATTGTGTGTAATCACACCACACCACTGCCTGAGACCACAGCCCCACCCGTCAACATTGGTGGCAGGCCAGAAAGCCACTGCAGAAGTGGATGGAAGAACAGGAAAGTGGGGCTGGAGACTGTCAGTAGAAAGGGCAGGGCACAGACAGAACTCACTACAGTGGCAGTGGGAAATTCAAATTCAGGCTTGTCTGCCCATCATGTGTTCACACATTGCTACCCACACCTCTGTGTCACTCCTCTTGGCTTTTGCATAGCAAAACCTCTGACCTGGCAAGAGTAAGATCACCCTAATCGTGTTGTTTAAGACACCTAAGCCAACATACAGGGCCAGAATAAAGCACAAGGCTTACTGTGGCAAAGAGGGACCCCAGGGATTGAGGAAGGTTGGCATGTTTGACAAGAGCTCCTGATGCTTCATCAAAGGCAAACTACTTGAAGTCCACAATGAAGAGCACACATAAAATAATACAAAGGCTTTCTTATTCTGTTGTCAGTCCTTGACAGGAATTCAAAAGACAAATAGTCATTTAAACAGTACCTAATTAAGATAACACTCTGCAAATACTGCACAGGTTTTCTGGCTAAATCAGGACCTTGTTCAATTTATGTTTCAGTCTTGAAAATGCAAGAAAACCAATCTGCATTAGAACTTGATGTCAGGAGAGTGATTCATAAATACATTTGCAACAAACCTCTACTACCCAGGGGCTGTTTAGGGAAGGCTACACTTGAATGCAAGAAAAGAGGAAGACAAGAACAGGGACAAGGGAAGTGAAAGAGAGGGGAAGGGATGAGCAACTCAGACCTCCTAAAAGAAGTTTGGGAGGAAAGAGTTACCAAATGGATTAAATATTCAGATCATTGCAGAGCTGAAACCAAAAAGCTTCCTGTCACCAAACTCTCAGTAGAGTAACCAACTGAAAGAAATGTGGTAAGGTGTAGCTTAAACAACAGAAAATAAGGATGACAGGCAGGAATTAAAGAAGTACAGAGAATCTGTGGGGAAAGCTGTGTCTTGGTCACTAAGTAACTCAGACTGGAGAGCTGTAGGAGTCTTGGTCTGAGCCATGAGACTCCAGAGGACTGAAACACCTGGCTAGGAAAAGCCATAGAGCAAGAGCATCACTTAATCACTGAGTAAATTGGAAATCACCATGAGAAAGACTGCAGTGTAGAAACTCTCAGCCTTGACATCTGGTCTTTTTTCTTCCTTTGACAATTCATCATCTTCTGGTTCTTTCACAGCTAGTCTGTTGCAGGGTCCTTCTAACAAGGTCTGAATAAACCATCTGCTCACTTTTTCCACATACTGAAAGGAGCTCCAGAAAACACCTGAAATGTTGCAGCACATTTTTCCTTCAAGATACAAATGTAAGCATGTCAATATACCATGAGATTAAACTGCAAGAGCACATCTGCCTCTCCCTGCCTGGGTTTTCATTCCTAAATAATTATTACAGTCACAGTATCTTCAAATTTGTAATTCAAATTCGTTGACTTATAGGCACAATGGATTTTTTTATTTTTTTGTTTAACCTTACTGGGGAGAAACATGCAGTAGGGATAATAGAACTGAAATTTTAGTTTGCAGCTACAGACCCAGACAATGAGATTGAACGGTTTAAGTATAAAAATGGTTTCAAATTCACAAGAACAAAGAAATGCTATATGTTGCATAATACTTATATATAGATATGGTAAGTTTAGGAGATGAGCAGGATCCTTGGGCACCCAGAGGCATGGCAGTTCCTGTCCTCCCTCCAGCATTCCTAACTGCGCTGGGAAGGCAGCTGAACTGCTAGTTGAAAAAGTCCAAAAACTGCTGTACCTTCAGTAGCTGTTTCTACAGCTGATATGGCCCAGCACAAGCAGGAACCACAAAATAAAGAGTGGAGGCACAATATCGGGCTCACAAGCTAGAATCTCACTCCAAAACCTCTCGGCTTTTGTTGACTGCACTCTGTGTGGACTGTGCTGGTCCACACAGAGGCAGAAAGGCACCCTGGATGGGGATGCACCTTCTTTGTTCCTGCTTCATGGGTGAGATGATAAATTCTTGCAGGAAGAAGGCAAATGCATTGCACCTGTGGGGGTACTCAGTTCAGGGGCAGTGCCAGGCCAGCAGTGGCCTCAGTTATCACTTGAGGCCTGTTGGCAGCCTTCACTATGCAATAAGTGAGTGTTTGCAAAAGTACTGGAGCTGATACTGCTGGCTCCACGGTAATCTTCTCCCACTACTCCCTGGCAGGTCACTTCAGGATCACACTGCACAGGCAGGCATTGCTTGTAGGGTACTAGCCCACAGGATTTCTGGACAGCTCTGTCCCTTATTTCTCCTTTGCATACATATCCAGTTATATGAATTAATTTTTCCTTCATCATCAGGAGTCAGAACCATAGGAGAGAACAAAATCACAAAATGTTTGAGCCTTGAATGACAGACCTTTGAGCAAGGTTTGAAAAGAGCAGACAAATCTTGACCTTTTAAGTCAGTACACCCCGTACATATTTACTGAAACTCAAAGCTGCTCTGAGTGATAGTGACACATCTACCATTGCATATATCACTGCAAAATCAGATACAGAGTGAGCTAGATATTGCTCCTAACTTATCAATAAACCAAGTACTTTCATTTCCAGGACAAGCCTCTCACAGCTGCACCCAAAAGATAAATTTTTACCCAAACCATATACTCTCAAGTTTCCCAGTAGTAGTATTTGTTCTATTAAATTTCCTCTAACCTGAGAGAAACTTTGTCCGTAGCATCTTGAATAACTTAATTTTTCAGGTTATTTGCTTATGTCTACCTTATAATGCAAAGTAATTTCTGGGTTAGTGGAGCAAGTACTGACCTCAGGACAGCCTCCTCGCTACCTTTGGGCACATTTCCTCTAATGAGAGTATCACAGTGATAATGGTAAATATCAGTTGTGTAAAAAATATCAGGAGCATATCAGAAGCTCCCCAAAAAAAGTATTTTGCTTGAAACAGCAATATTAAGACCACCAAAATAAAGGAAGCGTAACTAGCATTCAACCACTGTTATGGCGACAACAATACACACAATGTACAAAAACTTAACACCAAACTAAGTTGTGTTTGCAATTTTTGAAGTCTCTATCCAAAAAAGAATTTTGCATGCATAAGGGCTGGGCCAAGGATTTCATAATCTTTTGTATAGCTGCAGTTTGTTTCCTTTCTTGAACTGCTGCTTCGCAAAAATCAAGACTTCTGCTCAGCTTGTAACAATTCTTTTTCCAACTTTTGCCCTGGTTTTCAACTCACTATATGGACAGCTTCCTTCTAATGAGGTATTTACTGCTGCTGGAGGGAGTGGAGCAGAGTAAAAATATAACTGCTCCATCAGCAGTACCTTGCCCAGGTGAGTTTCTACCATTCCTATTCTGTGTGGTGACTATTTCTGTGTAGGCCCACTGTCACAACAAGCCTTGTTCATCACAAGTATTCTTCCACTTCCTAGCCTCCACACTGAAGGCTGTGAAGCATGAGCACACATGAAATACCTTCTACCTAATTTGTAACAGTTTTCATACAAATAGTCAAGTTTCAAGAAAGTCTATACTTTATCACGTGAGGAAATTATATTAAAAAAACCTCGATTGCATGTAAATTTACATCTGAAATGTGCCCGAGAAGCTATTGGAGACAACTTCTGCTACTGCTATAGGAACCCAAAATTCTTAACTGCTCGTGGGAGTCCAGGTAGGCCTGTCAATGGGCAGCACTTGCAGCCTGGACAGAAACAGACCACCAGTCAGCACCTTCCTGACACAGTGTCAAGAAAAAGAATACAGATGAATATTAAAGAAATCCACCTCTGTTTTTATCCAAAACTTCTGCAAACATTTATGAAGCTATTTAATTTTGTTTAAGTGTGGCAACAANTGTTATTGCCATGGTTCAGTGCTATAGGAAACACCAGCCCCAGTTTTGCCTGTTGCTAACCACAGCACTAAGAAAGTTGATTCATTTTGTTCTAGGACAGCTCATATCTGTGTGATCTTCAGCAAAACCATGTGGTCTTCTTATTTTCTGTATGTGGATATAAGTTGGAGCACAAAAGGGGCTGGTTTTACAAGTGCTAAAAAGCTGTGTATTTTCTGGATTATTCTAACCCATTTGTTAAACATCACTGCCATAGTCAGAGGTGATATAAATTAGCTGGCAATCACATGCAGTCCTTGAAGGTAAGTTGTCTATCCACCTTCAATAATCAGCTGCCATGAAGCTTCAAATGCCAAGCCAAGGCTGGCTCTTCTCTCAACCGCCACTAAATTCTCTTCACTTCACAGTGAAGAAATCTGTGCTCTGCTGTGGCTTGAAAAGCAGTATTCAAAACAACTTCTTAGCTCAGATGTAGTGAAATCATGTTTATTGTGTGCCTCATTTTAAAACAGCTGACATTTTTCCTTGGTAAAAGCTTTGCCCCAGATTTCTCTAAAGATAATCCCTGCTCTACCCAGGACTCCTTCATGTTCCTTTTCAGTTACACCACAACCTATCCATGCTGATATTTATTCTGCTGTACTGTATTGAGAAGATAGGGAATTTTAGAACTCTTTACCACTGAATAGAAACCATTCAGTTAGCTTGGGTAAGTCAGTTGTCTTGAAAGAACTAAAAATCCCAGAAATAAGCAGCACATACCACAAGTTGCAACTCATCCCCAGAGTTTTGAGGTACTGCAAGTCAAGAGCAATTTTATCAGCTACAAAAAAAAAGGTTGAAAAAGCATCTTGAATCCCACTTTCTGTAAAAAAAGCATTTATTGTTCTTTCTTGTTTGAGTAGTCTAGAACTCAAAGTTTCTTCAAATTTTCTTACCACTGTAGCATTGCCTGGCAAACACTGCCATGCCTTTACTGACATGGATTTATGAAATTACACCACTAAAGACAAGATTACCCCAAAAATATTTCTGCAATTCAAAACTCCCTGGGCAACAGAGAGCTGAAAGCAGCCCCAGTTGTTTCAGGCAGAAAGGGCACAAGGGTGCCAGCAGCACCTCAGCAGAGGCAGCTGGGGCCACCAGGGCAATGCACGTGATGCTCCTTCCTGTGTGCCCCAGGCCACCTTTGATTCTGCTTGCACGTTTTCCTGCCCCACCACATGCACACTTTCCAGATCTCTTTGTGCAGCAGTAGCACAACTTTATCTGCCATTCTTCCAGGTGCTGGTGTTCATCCCTACTCCAGCCACTCCATCATGCTGGCAGACCTGCCTGCAGTCTCATGCGGCAAACCAGACTGGGGACCTAATCCAGACAAAAATAATTCCATTCCTTGACTTGAGGAGTCCAGGTCACCAGCAGAGTTGACTGAAAGCACACTCAAACCCACACTTTCAGGGTGCAGTTCTAGAGCAATTTTAACACCTCTAAATTTTTGCTGCCACAGTCCCACCTGGCCAGAAAGTCCCCCTGCCTCAGCAAGCAAGTGAAACTGAGACCAGCAGTCATTCCCCGCACAGACCAGAGGTGACTGCAAATCCAGCAATGCAAATCAGCTCTGCTAGGAGAGATTAGCCTCCTGACAGATTGGGTATTCATGCTGGCAAGAGGTGAAGGTGTCTTCAGCAGCATGACAGAGCAGCTGAAGACAAGTTCAGGCTGCTGAAACCTCACCAGCTGCAGCAGTCTGCAGCAAAGCAGGAGATGGGATCCCAGTGCAAATAATACCAGTTAAAAAACAGCATCTTATCAATGATGCTAACCTTGGACATAGGATCATGTTCTCAAAAAATCAGTGTCCTTGATTAGTCCAAGGTTTTTTTGCCTTGTTTCTAGTACTTCAGCCAGAGTATTAGGCACAGATAGCCCCAGTACTTACCTATAATTCTTAAAAGCATCTCTGAAACAACACCCTTAAAACAGAAGTGAAACGTTTAATGGCCTATAGTTCAACCCTACAACCCTGTGGAAAAGCAGTTGCCTTAATGAAGCACAGTTCTGTACAGAGTTTGGGCATTTCCCATTCCAGCTGCCTCTGTATTAATCTGTACTTTCCTCCCAGAAAAGGAGGCTCCAATCCCACAGATATAACCAGACTACAGAGTAGTTTTATAAATCAAGCACAAAAGCAGGAGGTTATTATTCATTTCAGGAAGAACAGACAATAGAGGATTGATAGCAAGCACGACTACAAATTCCTCTACACACTTCGAAGCCTGGCAAGAGCTGTTTTAAACACCTTGCTAGACGCTACAAGTTTTTTTTTGCACTTTCAAAGAAGCAGGTCAGAGGCCACAAGAGAGGACTGGCAGAGACCACATCCTTCATCACTCACTTTAGCAGAAGCCAAGGACTGCATAGTGTGAAACACACAGGCCAAGATAGGCACCTGAGATGAGGACAGTAGTTTCTAACAGCTCTGGAGCCTGGCTGGCAGACAGGACAGGACCACACCTGGAGGCAGAAAATCTTTATGGGCTGGCAGCAGTTTGCCAGGTGCTGTGAGTCAGAGATCTTAAGTGCTCCTTGAATCTGATTCCTGAAGAATTTATAGCTGGACAACCTCAGCTTGGGCAATAAGTGATAACAAAGAACTGGCATAATCCCTCTGGATTTCTTGCTAGTGCGTATTCATTTGAATGAAACAGTAATTCAGCGCTGAAATCAGCAACCAGCACAGGTTCTCAATGGCTGTTTATTTGCTTACACATTTCAAAAGGTATTTAGAAGCTAAATGTTTCACTGTGCAGAGTTTATAGGGACACCTTCTGGTTCAGTATCCCATTCCCTCCCTCTCCTGCCACCTTACCAAAGCTGTTGGCCACCAGAGAACACACTGCAGGCACTGCCTGCCCCACCAGCCCTTCACCACCATGGGCTGGGGCGTTCTGCCTGTGGCACAGCAACTGGCAAAACTCAACTGGAATAGTGCCAGGGCGACGTGTTGGTCTCCAGCACAACCCTATCCTTGTGTCAGATACTCAGCAGCCCCCTTCTCCTCCCAGGAGTGAAAATAAGGCAGTATATATTCAGCAAATCCCTCCAAAGCCCAGCTGGCACCACTCTGAAGGGAACATTCCTGTTTTCTGAAGGTGAACGTGAGTGCCAAGGTGTAGGAAGTGCTGACCCATGAATGAGCTGTGCAGGACACAGCTCTTGTACCAGTCTGTCTTATCAAGGATCAGCAAATGAGGCATGTACAGCAGGCATCCCTCCCCAGCATGGGGGCACCTGGCTCCTTCCCCCCTAGTCATGGTCCCCAGGCCAGGGTGGGCACAACTCCTCCCCTGTCCAGTGCCTGCACTTCCATTCCACAACATGCAGTAGTTCAAGGATACCTGTTCCAAAAAAACAACGAAATGGCCTGAACAAGTGAAGCAAACACAGCGGGTTAATCATTTCCTGCAAGGAGCAAGCACAGGAGAGCACACTTGCTTATCATTGCACTGAAATATGACCCACCAGTCCTGCCTGCCACTGGCATGCTTTTTTTTTTTTTCCTGCCTTACGTGTAGGGTTATTACTAGGAAAATAGTCAGCTTGAATCAGCAACAGTATCAAGCAAACTTTGAGCTAGAAAAATTATGTAACTGAAACCTCACTTGACAGAAGAGGCGAGTTAAAAATCTGCATGCCTCCAATTCCCTGCCTCAAGTACTGGACTTGATGTAGCACGCTCACATGTGCTATAAATCCTGTTTCCAGTGCAATATTAATATTTCCTGTTTCAACAGCATTCAAGTAGCTTTAAGCATGCTGTAACATAGCTCTGTCCTTTCTTTACCAGCAGACTTCAGGGGAGATGAACCTGCTCTGTATAAAAAGCACATAGAGGACCACTCCTACCAAGTGAATTATGTGCACTTGGTTAAACAAAGCAGTTAAACTTTTTGAGCTCTCATTCAGCAGTTTAATTATTAGCAACCTACAAAAAGAGTGGAAGAGATAAACAGTATATTTAGTTGTCAAATAACACCCATCAATAAAAAAGGAGAAAAGTGTTCTCATAAGTCACAGGCACTACAAGAAAGCATACACTCAAAAAATATATATGCATAAGGCACAGCAAAACTTTTTTTTTATAGTTTCAAAAAAACTTAAAAAAACCCAAAATCCCATCTGTTTTCACTTAAGAAAATCCTATGGAACTTTTAGCAAAAGACATTTCCCCCTTTTTAGACTGAAAAACAGCCATTTGTTTCCCTACACTTACTAGACATGCAGACAAATTAATAGTTTTTCTGTTAAAAGCTTTTTGAAAAACCACTAGCTTGCAAACTTTCACATACTGCTGAGCAAAGAAGCTAGGTATAGTTTCACAGAGAGGCGTAGGCTATGTTTCACTTCAGGTTTGCCCTGCCTGTCTCCACAAGCAGAGCAGCACTCCCTCACGAAGCTTCATGCTGCTTACATATCTCATCTCTGAATTCCTAGTGCCAAACAGTAGCAATTCTGGGAGCCAGCACTAGAAGTACAAGCAACGCCCTTAAAGCTGGATACCAAAATCTGATTTCCCCTGTATTAACCCATCACCCATGCCCAGTGAAACTAGCTTTCTGGCCTCAGCACCAGAGGTGAAGATTTATTTGTGTCTCCAACAGAAGCATCTGCTGATGTTGAAGCACCTAGCTCAGCAGACAGGGACTCAGGGCATATACTAATTCAGCTACTCTGAGCTTTTTAATGCCTAAAATCCTTTTCAAATTCAGACACTCATGGCCTCACTCTGTAGCTTCACTACATTCCTGGAAGAGCAGTGAAGCCATTCAGACAGTTCACAAACACTTAAACATTTGTCTCTGCACACAGATTTCAGGGAAAAGTATCTATAAAGAAGCTGAGAGTGTCAGGAAATAAGCATTCTCTCCATGTTTAATCTGTGAGGCACATCTGAGATTTATACTTATTTTGTCTTCATAATCTTCCACAGCACCAAGCATTTTTGCTATAAAAATGGCTCATACCTCTAGTTATAATATCCCAATTCTCTGCAGTTTTGTGAGCCTCTGCTTCAGATTGTGCTGGGATTGAGAAATAAACCAGGCAACAGCTGTAGCCCGACTGAAAACCATGAAAATTCAGTTGCAGTGTGCCTGTTAACACAGTTTCAGCTGGATAAGCTTGCTTCCTTGTAATTTTATGTCCTCACTTGAATTGGTGCTGGAGATAAATATCTGTCTGAAGGGCTCAGTGGAGCACCAACGGAAATCTCTTCTGCATCTCTTTTAAGCTATCTACAGCAAGGAGGCACCTTTCAACCAGTGGTCCAGGAAGCCACAAAACTTTTGCCCTAATAGACCAAGAGAAGGCTCTAGGAGTTTGCTCAGAGCTGTAATTCTCCCATGAACCACATTCATCCTGAATCAGGCATCAACCCAGAAAGGGACTGTCTTGTTTGATTTCATTCATCTATTTCCTGACTTTAAATATGGAAATGATCAGCTCTAAGGTTTTTTTTCCAGATGTTCTTTGTGTTACTATATCAGCAAAGCTTGTAATGTACAACTACTTTTAAGTTAAGGATAAATCTTCCAAGTTACTCACTGTGCTGCAAGGTCTTATGCTCAGGGAGAGTTCTTTTCCCCAGTGGCATCCATCAGTCTATATAAAATGCAGACAAAATTTGCATATGCCTTCTTCTCTAGTTATCAAAATGAAATGCCACTCATAATCATGCAGCAGTTTATATAGTACCTGGCAGAAAATTATGATAGTAAAATGCCAGCATTCTTCAGAGCAATACACAAACTCTGCTAGGAGCTTGAAGCCAAAGTCAAAAGTCCAAGTCAAGTTAAATGTTTGAAACAGTTCTAGGTCACTAAAGCAAGGGGTCTTAGAAATTTGATAGCCTAACTTGGACAACTTATTAACTCCTTAGGAAATCCAGCATAGATGTGGTGTTCTCAGCAAAGGGAACTGTTTGTCAGTAATCCAAGCAAAGTTTTAGTTATGTAGGGAACCTGCAACTTATGATGGGCTTTCATAAGAG
The DNA here is from genome assembly GCA_013400855.1 of Buphagus erythrorhynchus. Taxonomy (NCBI): domain Eukaryota; kingdom Metazoa; phylum Chordata; class Aves; order Passeriformes; family Sturnidae; genus Buphagus; species Buphagus erythrorhynchus. The sequence goes on from VZTT01024079.1 coordinate 34,902, forward strand.
CTCAGTTAACACTAGGGTAACTTTTCTAGTTAGGGAACCTTTTCTTTTTTCAGTTTTTTTTTATGGTGCTGGGTCTCTTTGCTTCTCAAAATGGCAGCCAAATGCAGTGCAGACAAAGCACATGTATTTCTCTAGACACAGGCTAAAAAAACCCAAACATGCACCTCTACTTGCCACTACAGACAAGGCTATGGCTTGTTCTTTAAAGTATGGAGTTCTCCATAGAGGTTTTTGATGTATTTTTTAAAAATATTGCCATCAGCCTGGCATATTTAAGAAGCCTTTGCCTAGTCCCTTGAAAAGAATGTAATTTCAAAGGTTCCTGCAGAAAAATTGCTCTTCAAAAAGAAGTGGATGCAGCGTGGCAAAGCAGCCACAGCCTTGCATTCAGGGAAGGACAGAATAACTCCTGGATCCTGAGCAAGCAGACATTATTGGTCAGAGGGGAGGCACCATTAGAAAAACAAGTGTACTCTCATCTACTCGTGTACCTGAGGCAGGGAGACCTGACACCAAGAGCGGCTACAACTCAGAACATGAATGTCCCCATGGTAACAAGAACAAAATGCTCTCAGCTACCATAGCAAAGCACAAGCACTGGGAGGATAGATGGTATCTTCAAAACTTATGTATCCTTAACATGGTCCTTCTTTCCCATAATTATTGAGGCCTACAATACTTAAAATATTCTGAGCAGCTCTGGCAATAAGGCAATTCATCCTCAGCACCCAGGCAGGAACAAGACTCAAAGGATGAGCCCTTTGCTTTAAGTCAAAGCCTAATCTTTGGCTTTATCAGAAGTCATGACAGATTGATTTCCAACTGTCCAGACCCACATATTCTGAGACCAGCCAGGCCAGATCTACACAGGAAAACCCCTGCTGCAGGAGTCCTGATGGGCATACAACAAACATTTCTGCATCTCAGGCAAGTGGACAGTGTCCAAACTGAGGCTGAAGCACGATGCTGCACACCTGGACACTGCCCAACTACACGTGCAAGGGCACAAGCAGCTGGCAGGTCTGGCTTCACAAGCAAAATATTCACCTTTGCTAACACAGTAACATGGACACTCAGACTATGCCTGTAGTAACCAGTGACCACACACCTTCACAAGCATCTCATCCACCTGCTGGGTAAAGTGAAAAATGAAACCTACAGGCAGGTTCCACAAACTGCCCCAATAGAGGCCATCAATAGGGTGAATCAGTTACCAATAATAAGAAATACTCAGAAGAGCATGGCATTCTGCAAGCTGAAGGTCTTACTGCCGAGCACCGCCTTTTCTACCTGTCCTAAGTGCAATCAAGGTAGTCCTTAACACTGTTAAGGAGTTTTGTGTTTCTTTCTACAAGGAGGTCTCAAAACTGTTTTTAAACAAAGCTACTACTATAAGAACTGGGAATCTGCTCATTAGACCACGAGATGTCGGGGTTGTTGTGAACTTTGAAAATCATTTGTGTGTTCCCATTTTGTAGTGCCTGGAGTATCAGAGGCATTTCTTGTAGGAATGGCACAGCCATGGGCTTGCGCTGCTCTGCCCCACAAGAGCAGGAGAAGCACAGGTGGGTGCAGATCCCAGCAGGGCACAGCACGGGAGGGAGGGAGCAGCAGCAGGAGGAGGTAAGGTGCTTCAGGGCTTTTTCTTAAAACATGCGTTTGGGAAGTAAATACACCTCCTCTGAAAAGAGATGCCTGCACGGTATCTGCACGGTCTCTCCCCTCATCCCAAGTACTTGAGAGTTGCAAAGGTCTTAGACAAAGTTATAAAACTAGAAAGCAAAGGTTTAATTTTATAATCCGAAATTCCGAAGTGATAATCCAAAGGTTATCAAGTTACAACCTGAAACTACAGTCAAAACTCAAGTTACGAAGTTACAACACAAACCCATACCTGCAACACCAAGTTACAACGCCAAAACCCGAAGCTCAACCTCTAATCTAAAACTCCCGAGCTGCAACGCGGAATTACAGCTATAATCCATCCACAAAGTTACAGAACAAAATGCAGGCCCGTGAAGACCTGCTCAAAACCCAGCCGGAGCCGGCTGCGAGCTAACCTAAAAGGAGCCGGAGCGCTGCGCGCTGCCGCGGAGTCTGCTGGGCGGGTTTAATTTTGCCTTCAACTCGCTCTTTTAGTATTAAACCGAGAAAGCAGCAAGGGAGGGGAATAACAAAACAAAACAAAACAAAAAACCCTAAAAAACGAAGAAAAGGTGGCGGAAGGCGCCGCAGGACCGCACTCACAGCCGTAGCGGGGCCGCTGCAGGGCCGGCAGCTCCTCATGGTGCATCCTGCCGCCGCCGGAGGGACGGCGCCGCCGCCCGCGCGCCCGTCTTATGCGGCCCGGGCCCCGCTGATTGGCTGCGCCCGCCCCGCGCGGACACCGGGGCGGCGCCG